>JALRMI010000426.1:0-23261 GCA_026120165.1 Leptosphaerulina australis
GCTGCCACATCGGCTTTGTGCACCACCCCCCGCATCGCCCCTTACTTTATCCCACCTCGTTCCCGGGCCTGTACCCCCACCACCCCCCCCCCCCCCCCCCCCCCCCCCGACATGATACAACCCTGACCGGCTTCCTTTGCCAGGCTGACACCGAAATGCCAACGAACGCAGCGCGCAACCTCTATGGCAAGACTGTCCTGATAACCGGAGCATCCTCTGGCATCGGACGCTCATGTGCTTTCGAATTCGCACGCACCTCTCCCCAGTCTCTTAAACTAATATTGACAGCGCGGCGTGTCGATCGCTTATACGATGTAGCTGCGCAGATCAAAGAAGAGCTTGGCGACGGTGTGAGAGTCTATGTTCATCGGCTTGACGTCAGCAAGCTTGCGGAAATTAAGGAACTATTTGCAAAGTTGCCAGAAGAGTTTAGGGACATTGATATACTGGTGAATAATGCAGGATTCATGTCTGGATATGATAGAGCACCCGAAATTCCAAATGACGTGATTGAGAGTGTGTGGGCGACGAATGTCACGGGTGTGATTCACATGACGCAGGAGTTTTTGGAGATTGCAACGAAAAGGGATGATGGTGGACGGGGTGATATAATTATGATTGGGAGTATTGCAGGGAGAGAAGCATATGCAGGGGGATCGGTGAGTGGCTGCCTTCATCTGGAGGTGGCAGTGACGGAATGAAAGGCTCTGGAAGAATGAAAGGTTCTGGAAGACAAGGGCAAACATGGCTGACTATGTGCAGATTTATTGCGCAAGTAAGGCAGCAGTGAGGAACTTCACCGATGCTTTGAGGAAGGAGTTGATTGCTACAAGGATCAGGATTATCACAGTGGACCCAGGACAGGTATTGACGGTGAGGGACTTGAACCAGACAACAGGTATGACAACAAGATCGCTGATTGAGCTGTGTAGGAATTCACAATCATACGCAATCACGGCGACGAGAAATCGGCGGACAAGATCTATGAGTAAGCATTTTGACTGTGAAAGGAGCATTTCACTGATGCTAGTAGGGGGTGTGATCCACTAACGCCAGATGATATCGCTGAAGCGGTTGTTTTTGCAGCCAGTAGGAGAGAAAACGTTGTAGTGGCGGACTCTATGTTGTTTCCAAACTACCAAGTGAGTCTGTTCCCAGCTGTTGCTAACCGGAAAGGCTAACTGCTCAACAACCCAGGCATCAGCACTGGATATACACCGCAGAATTTAGCTCGACGTGAGTCTGGCCACATTGGGAGGCAGAGTCCATGAATTATCTCACCAACACATATTCTTTGTTACAGTGAAAGGGTGAAAGGCAGAATGACAGCGTGAGTGAAGGGTGCTTGAGTGAACTAGTAAAAGAGTATTGCTGTGTCTGTCCGTGTTGTCCAGGACGTAAATACAATACTACTACTACTACTGCTGCTGCTGCTGCTATTACTGCTGCTACTGCTACTGCTACTACTGCTACTGCTACTACTGCTACTACTGCTACTGCTACTACTGCTACTACTACTACTACTGCTACTACTACTACTACTACTACTACTACTGTCCGTGTTGTGCCAGAAAGTCAGTGTGAGAGGCTGCTGGAAGGCACTGTCTACGTGTCGAGTCTATGACATAAATCAATATAGAAAGCCCGGACAGAGGAGTGACGGTCCAACACGTGGCAAGTGGACTGCTGTTACTCCGAGTCGTCTCTGGTCGGCAACGGAAAATGCACGGCCCCGCGGAGAAAACAAATTCGAAAACGAAAACTTCATTCTGTTGGGAAAAAGCGCTCAAGTGGCCTGATAATGAGGCACAACGAATTGCTCCAGCGGTTGCGCCAAGCCCTGCGCCTTGGCAGTGTCTCAAGCACAGTGAACATGGACTTGCTGACAAAAGACAGAGGTGTTGCCACAGATAGCTCTGGGGAATCTTGCCAGCAGGGCATCGAAACAGAGATGCTCGCTCGAGCATTCTCCATTGACCATCTCACTGTGCCAATTTCGACAGTCGAAGCGACGCATTTTGCGACTTTGATTCATACTCTTGTTGATGACGACAAGATATTCACTTCCTAAAATCGTTCTTCTGGCATCCTTTCTGTCCTCGCAACGAATTGTTTCTCGCCATCCTGATCTTGTAGTCAAGTTTTGTGTTGTGTGCGGACTGGCTCTGATGTCTGCTTCGGCCTGGTTTTTGCTGTCCACTGTGCTCTTTTTGATTTCAAGCTTACGAGCCGTCCTCAGGTGAACTACCTCAGGTGAGCTTGGCTAGAAGAACACCTATCCCTACGAGTCTGTGCGCATTGCATCGCTGCAATCGTTGCACTCTAGGGTACCAGTCGAGGAACGTATCATGTTATTGTGGCCAATCAGATGTGCATCGGCATTGACTCCCATATCTCCGCTGTACTTGTGAAAAATACGGAGCGCAACTATTGGCTCTTTAAACATGAAACCAGAACAATTGCCTGAGATAAAGGCGAGGTGGCTTGTCGTGAGCAAGCTGCACCGAGCCTGTCCAATACGGTACGCTTGACGATATCTCTTGCACTTGGTCTGGGCTTCCGTCTTCGTGCCAGCAAGTGACCTGCATCTCATATAAAGCAGTGTGTGCAGTATTGAATTTCAAGTCGAGACAGTCAAGGACACAGGCGTCGTCTCACACACTGTACCGTATCCCTTCCGTGCAGACAACCTCGGCTTTCGATCCCATCGACATCTCACAAGCTCTTTTCGAGTACATCCAGGCTCAGGTATATCAATATTGACGGGAAGTATCATTCCTCTGGACGTTTGGACAGTTCCTTACGAAATTCAGCCCCATCCCAGATAGCACTCACAACGGTTTCTGCAATCGCCTTCGTCTACGCGTTATTCATATTGCGCCATCTACACTAAAGAGGCCGCATACCACGCCTCATGGATCAAGAATCCTGAACCTGCTCGGTTGGTCGGTCCCAGATCTCACCAGCCAGCATCTAAAGCAAAAGAGTTGTTGGTAGGAGCTTCTCACACAACAGGTGTGCGGTGGGGAGGGGGGGGGGGGCTCCGAGGCCTTCAATTGCTTCTGCTTGAAAGCATCGAATTTTGGCACAGTCATTTCGTCCTTTCCAGTTACTCGACTTGGTCGAGCATGCCTATGCAGTTCTGTCCATCGCCGACACAGTCAACGCCTGAGCCAACATGGTGAGATTGAAAGTCAATTACAATGACGACTGCAAATACGGCAAAGAAGTACAACGTCGAAATGCTCACATTGTCCAGGCTTCCTTGCCAACTTGTCGTCCTTCACTGTTTGCTGACAATCCCGCGTCTCTATCGCTATGACGTCAGGGTTGGAGAAGCCAAATCTGCAATCCTGACGCTCGACGAGAGTCCGCTTCTTCAATCGCCTCAGACACCTTCACGGTCGTCCCAACAGAGCTGGTGTGGCTACAAGTCTTGCTGCAACGCCGGTGTCGTCAAACTCTCTTCCCTGTCAGACCTGGACGCGTTGTAGTCGCCAAACATACCATTTCTGCGTTACTTTGTCTTTCTTTCCACGATGTAGACCATCGCCCATGTGATCTTTCCCTCTCAAGCCCCGCCAAGACCAAACAGTTTCCTCGCCATCCTCTCCAGGCTCTCGTTGCCAGCCGACAGAACGATCTGGAGAAGACAGACACCTCTACCAGGCACTTTTCCGCAAGCCGTGCACCTGTTGTTGTACCAATGGCTGTTCTCATCGCGCCGAGTCTGGTTGATCTGCTCGCACTCCGTGTCAGTGCATTGCCAAATATAGACCTTCACGGGAGCTCGCTGCAAGTTGCTGCGCTCTGAGCTGCTCCGATCTGGACTGCTGTTAATGCTGGACATGCCGGCAGCGACAATGAGGTGATGTGATTTGAAAGAAGATGGTTTGGTGGGGCGCGACTGGCTTCAGTGTTGCGTGTGGGCTGATTTCAAGGATGGCAGGTGCGTCTGGAGAGCTCTAGACGTAGGGTGCTTGTAAGATTTGTGAATTTGATGGATCTAAGAGTAGTCTGAGGTGGCAATGATGGAATGTGATGTTGGGCACAAGGATGATTGTATGGGGCATTCTACCGTTGTTAACTCCGGAACATTGCGGTGAAGCATCGACAGTTGGCGCAGGTGACTGACTCATTTCAGTTCAATATCCGAGCACGTGGTCTTGAGAAACTTGCTCAAATGATCCGGTATTGGGATGGAAGCTGCGTTTGTAGTATACGCAGCCGCAATCATCACTTCCAGTATAGGCGAACGGAAAGGGCTTCTCTAATTCATTATATTGCAAATAAACGGATGTATTGTGAAGCCTCAGACAATCCGTACTGGATTTTGCCTGTCTCCGTTGATCTTGCTAGAGGGCAATCAAGGCACAGCCTTCACCTCTTGTCCTGCCACCCTCCATCCTCACATTCACGCTCACCTTATTTGGCGCCCCTGGCACTTTGCCGCTCCTCAAGCACCAACAGCACCGGTGGAGTTCAGAACTACAGCCCCCACAAAGTTCAGTACTGGGGGTACGGGCGACATCGATGTGCCCTACCGGTTGCATCTATCGCCGAAGAGAATGATCTTCTAGTCAAACACGAGAAAGTCGCTGACATGGTTCGCTGCCACTCGAAGGGTATCTTCGATATTGAAGCTTTCCTCCAGCGTTGGGTTGATATTTATTGCAAGCAGCTACTGGAGAATAGAAAGTCCAAGTGAGATCCGAGAAGATGGTGAAAACAAGCATTAGGAGCTTGCCATTACGGGCATAGCAAAGGAACAACAACACTGCAGAGCCGAACTCAATGCCGCAAATGAGCGGCTTGAAGCTCTTTCCGTCGACTTTGTTTACGTCATCAGTGGCTATGTCGGTGGCTCTGGGCGGAAAACAATAGATGCTACCTGACTAGCCACAGTCGATTCCTTGTCTCTCCTTCACAACCTTGGCATCTGCGTATAACAAATCTGTTCGATCAAGATGAGCCATGCTTACAAATCGTGTCGCAGTTTGCCTTGGCAGGTGAAGTCTCAGCCACAATTCTAGCTTCTGTTGGCAGGGCTTCAACACAGGTTCTCATCTAATCATCAATCATAACTTCACAGGTAGTCTCTCATTCTCCTCGGTCTACTGAACAGCCATCATGTACTGTGGGGAGTGAAGGCTAGTCCCAGATGGAGCCATCTCCATCTGCATACCACTATGACACACATGCAATCATACAGATTACTCCTCAGCCAAGAAGCCTGTAATACAGACCAGAATTGTCCTCCGTCTGCCGTAGCTGTGGATTTGATTGATCATGTGACACACCGCAGCAACGCGAACACCGAAGGCTCGAATATTGAGTCTGTCATTCACATCAGTGGAGAGCATGATCATACACTCGTCGTAGGAATTGCTGTGCTCGGTTCAATTTGTAGTGTTTCTCAAGTTTGTGCTCGATTGACCGCGTCAGCGCCAATCAGAGAATCATCAAGATGGCACGACCTTCTCATAGTAAGAAGTAGTTGTGAGGTGTCTTGATTGAGTCAGTTTCTGCACAACCATTGAGGCTTTCCTTCAGTCTTGGGATTGGGAAGTCTCGCGCCCGCAGAATCAATAGACGTGGTATATTCCCATTGACCTGGACTGCAGTCACGCTTCTCAACAGGATTTAGGGATGGCGTCCCAAAGAAGTTGATGAATGTAAAACCAAAGCATACTCGTGGGAACGCGCCTTATCATCTGGGGGTCTCTCAAGTTCTTTGCTACTTAATAGTCAACTAAAGGCCACAAATCCCCTGGTCTGGAATAATATATCGACTGGGAACAACAAACAGGTACGCAACAGCTCGACAAGTATCATATTCAAAACCCAAAGCATTCTGTCGACGCAAGAACTCGACGTGAGGAACGCCTTCCTCCACTGTCGTCTCAGTTCCTGCGAGCCTGAATCTAGCCAAAGAAAGCCAGTTTCCCTACCAACTTCTATTGAAGCCCCGGCCGAAGTGTTCGGTGCAAACCACACTGCTAGAAAAACTTGTACACTTGTCCACCCGTCGTTACAGATCCTCATATCGTGGCCTGCGAAGGTTGTACATTCTCACCATAAAGGCCTCGAGACGCCTGCATGCCGCATCTAGCTCAGTATTCATGTGCTTTATCCAGCTGTCGTCAAAGTCTTTCAGTTTCTTGGCTATCTCCTCTTTACTCATATCCATTGTCTGGCTTGCAGCGTAACAGCGGCGTCGAACACCTTCATCTAGCAGTTGTGCCTGGATAGCCAATATGACTGGGTGAAGGCGGGTTTGGGGGAGAATATCGTGTTCTTCTTCGTCGCCGCTCATGGTGTCGGGTTTATGGAATTTCGGATAGCAGAAGGTGTTGTTGGCGTTTGAAGTCTGGAGTTACGATGGTCTTATCTTGTATGTATGTCTTTGCTTTGTGAGTGTGTTTGATACAGATCCGGGATGTGTTTAAGTACTTGTTCCGGTGGGATCGAGCCGTGAATTATCAAGCATTTCCTTTTGTCTGCAGGTATGTGACATCTCCACTGTCACTCAAAAAAGTTCGTAACGTATCGTTTGGTCTCGCAGGCCAAGCGCTGTTGTGAGCTTGAACTTTGTCACTGAGTGCGCCGCTGTGATTACCTAAGTCGAAGCTGGGTTGGGAATACTGTAACCTTTCCCATATCTTCACGTTTTTAACATCAGCACGCAACCTTAGAGTACCTCAACTTCATTTCCACACCGCATGTGCTTTTCACATCCTCCATCGCAAGCCAAAGCTACAGGCTGATGAGTAGAAGTTTGTTTCGCAAGGTAAATGCTGGTCCCAGAATGCAGTTGTCGAATAGCAAGTTCACACACTAAAAACTACAATTCATGGGCCAAGGGTCTTTGATAGATGGGAAGAAGCCGTTCTTGCCAAACAGCAGTCAAATTACCTCATACTACTTGTAGAAAACGAGCGACATATGGTATATGGTACATTGGACACTAACCTGCGCTAAGCATGTCCATATCTTTCTGTGGTTCAGAAATGTGACGTTGAAAAGACGGCTACATGCTATGGTTTTGTTGGCAGGATGGCAATGCTTTGACGATGGGGGAAAGACGCACACTACTTAGCAGGTGTTGCAATCAAGATTTTCTGGCAAAAACCTGTTTGCTTGTATGGACAGTAACGCTTGGAGAGTTCAATAGCCCAGAGTTTGGTCCTTCGTTTTTCATCATAGTCTCCCAAAACACCGTACGCAGAGGTGGACTAATCAGCGTCTTATTGTGAGGCCATGCAAATCGCCATCTTCGGGGGCGTCCATCTCGCCCTCGCATTCATTGGATAGTTGGGCAACTGGATGTTTCGTGTGGCGAATTATCGAGTGTCTATTCGCCTATTCATCCTCTATGTCAAATGTCACAAGACTATACGGTCGAGCTCGGCAGTCTCCAGCGGTATGGATGACTCGTCCAATGTTCATCATGCAATGCGATGCACAGACAGCGAAGATCATGCAAGAAGCCTATATAGAGAAACTGCTGCAGCAGGAACGTAGAAGTGGCCAGTAGAGAACATTGTCTTAGACAGCGACCCCGCTGATATACCGTCACGCAAGGCTATATGCTTTTTGTCGAGAAGGTTTTTATATCAATCAACGCTGAGACGGAGGATAGTATCGCTTTTTGTCTTGACACTTTTCGTTATGACCTCAAGATACGTGACTGACTTAATGCTTTGGAGACAAAGACATCAACCACTCAAGTCAGATCGGTTTCTAGGGTGAGAATTGACCCAGATCGAGTACTCTATCCAGCTTTTGACCGAATGGCTCATGCTAGATCTTGTGCATCGTTTGCACAGGTTTACTTCTTCTGCTACATCTACGCATGCTCATCCTTGTGGTTTGTGAATGTCCTCTGACATCGTGTTGCGTTGATATCCTGGCGAAACGAAGTTGAAGTGTTAAAGTGTGTGAACAGATGAAAGTAGAAGTGAAGGGGCACGAACACATGGGCCGAGGAAGTTGCGGCTCTTGTAAGCAACTGCGTTCCAATTCAAGGGCAACCCAGTAACCTTGGACCTAATATATAGGCGTTTGATCTTGCATAAGATGAGCTAAACGTACAGTAGATCGTGTGTAGCCTAGAACGCCGTGCCGTGCATATCGCTAATTGAGCGTGGATATCAAAAACATCATCTTACAAACCCTCAACCGAGGGAGGACTCATCCTACACCTCTACTCATCTAGAACTCTCCGCCGCCGCCACCCATGGCAGCAGCTCCCCAGATTCCTACCAATCCCCAAACACCCACCCGCCACCCTCTCCACAACCCATGCACACCCTGACCCTTGCGCGTCCTGATCGGCCTCTGGAAGCCCATCTTCTGCGCACTAGCCGCCTTACTCGCCGTAGGACCAACAGTTGTAATCCCCTCCTCGCGCACAACAAACCAAATAGTGCCCAGCACGCCTCTGTATGGCCCGGGGTCGACAATCGTATGGAATCTCCTTAGGCTCGAGTCTTCAACAGGTTTCTTAAGAACAGGCTCAGAATACTGAGGCGAGTACTGCGGGTCGAAGTAGGAACTCGAAGCAGAGGCTTGTTGTGGAGGCTGACGGTACTCTGCAGCCAGGCGGCGGTTCTCATTGTCTTGCAGAACGGCGACTTGACCTCGGCGCAGGACGGTTTCGAGTGGCAGCCGGATGAATAGTTCCGCGGTCGAGGAGAGGAAAGTGCTGAATGAATATGTCGTCGGCGTGATGATTGGATCGATGCTGAGTGTTGAGCGGAGTAGAAGCGGGGTCGAGGACGAGATGAGGGTCGGTATGCAGGCGTGTAGTAATGTGACAGGAAGAATATTTGAGGATATAGATATTGACGGCAGAAGCGAGAGGCACGGGTATATGGAGCGTGGGGCAGAGGAAATGGATGTGACGATCAGGCGAGTACGGATGAGGTCAAGAGGGGCAAGGATGGTGGCTGCAATTGCTGTTGCAGCGACAGCGACACCAAGAGACATGAGAGGGGAGGGGCTTTCGATTATGTCGAGACCACCGATACCACTTGCTGTTGCACCCACAGTGCCTGGATCGGGGATGTTGAGGAGGGCAGAGATGGCGCTGCGGAACCAGCTCTCAGTTGTCTTGAGGAGGAAGTTATATATGAATGTGCAGTTGGTGCCCTTCCACACGCCCCACGCCGACTCCTTCTGCCACAACTGAGCGATAACCTCCAATAGTGAATCTGCTCGCTTAAGCTCGAGTTTGCGTGCTGGTGACTGGGGTGGTCGTGTGGGCGTCTCTGAACGGGAGCGACTGTGCACATTCCTCTGATGCCTCTTCCTTGGCGATCGTGACCGTGAGCCAGATGGCGAACGGTGGCTATGAATGCTATGTGACGATGGTGCAGTCGATGTGAAGTAACCCGGTGCGTCATCGTCAGACTCTTCCTCGTCAGATAGATACTCGCCGTACTTTCCACTGACAAAGCTGTCTGGCCGTCCACTCTCGCTCGTCCTCCACTCATTTCCATTCACTCGTAAGCCGGGTGCGAGCTGTCCTTTTGCCTCATGCACCTGCAAGATAGTCTTGGCGACCTCAAACGGCTGAGCCAACAAGACGCTTGTATAATTCCACAATGCTTGGTCGAGCAATTTCTTTGCATGCTCGGCAACTGTTGGCGAAGAGCCTGGGAAGTAGCTGTCATAGTCGAGGTCGGATAGGATATCGCGTGCCTGGCTACCGAAGGAGGGTTTGGAAGAGCTTCGCGAGCTGTATGGTGGTGGACCACTCGGTGATGCATTTCCTGTCTGCAGTGGAAGATCTGGTGATAGACCTATCGACGGTGGAATGTAGTAGGGCCTGAGAGGATTTGGAGCATCCCGCGATATCGGCAGCGTGTCGGCCATAGTTGGGGAGGAGGGGTAAACGGGTGAGGTCCAGAGGTTGTGTTTCTGGGTAATGGGCGATGATGCACTTGTGTTCCGGGAGTTTTCAGGATGAGCGAGGCCCTGCGCGCCGATCCAGTCTGTGCGTCATTGAACGTATCACAGCGCCTCGGTTTTATAACTCTCATTCTCGTGCTGCCCCAACATTCATTCCCACGCATCTCCAGACCCCATTTCACTTGTCTTTTCCTATTTCATAATTCGTAATGGCGTCTAAGAAGATCCTCGGAAATGTGCTGCAGTGCTCTGGGAAATTTGTAACAGGGCCCAGCGTGCACAATTCAAGATGGTTCTCGAGTCATTCCTGCAATTGGGCGTTGAAGAGCATTGCACAGTCGAGGAGAGCACTCGTTTCAGGGTCGCAGCATACATCTCGCTCTGTATGTGCGGCGACAATATCGCAGAGGGCCTTCTCGTCAAGTCCTGTGGCTCGCCATGGGCACCTTGACAAGCCAAAGGCCGGTGAAGAGTATGTTGCACTTCTTTACCGTAATGTCTAGTGTACTGATGAAACTTGTAGACTTCATGTCACGTTCATCGATAAAGATAACCAATCGCACACCTTCGAGGTCTCTGAGGGTGATAACCTGCTCGACATCGCCCAGGCCAACGACCTCGAGATGGAGGGTGCTTGTGGCGGCTCCTGTGCGTGTTCGACCTGCCACGTTATTGTAGAAGACGAATCGAAGTATGAAGCGATGGAGGAGCCTGACGACGACGAGAATGATATGCTGGATTTGGCGTTTGGTTTGACAGAGACATCGAGACTTGGGTGCCAGGTTAAGATGAGCAAAGATTTGGACGGATTGGTTGTCAAGCTGCCCAGTATGACGAGGAATTTACAGGCAAGCGACTTCAAATGAGCGATGCTTCAACAGAGGCCTGTCAGTGCGATCGTTGTGCAACATATGCTTTGGGGAGTGAGGGGATGGGGGCGCAGACATCTACGCACCGCATATTGATATGATATGTGCGGCATGTATGTGGTGTGTAAATCATGAACTGTACTATATGGCACTCGGCTCATGGCGGTTGGGGAAGGTGTATGCATATAACATTCGGCTTGTATTGGTATCAAATGCCACATCAAATTTTATCCCAAACGCCATGATCACCTCTCTGCTTATGCTTCAACGGATCCCTCCTTTGCTTTCTGTCCACCGGTAATCATATCAAGGAACCCCTGCTTGCTCATCTCCTTAACCTTCTCTTCGCGCTTCGCAATACCCACTATGTTCTGGCTCTTGGCTTGCTGCTCGGCCAATTCACCCTTTACTTGGGCGGCACGCACTGCGTTGAAGAGCTTGATCACGCCCTTCTGCGCTGTCCGCCTGAGCTCCTTCTCCTTCGCTGTGACTTCGGCGGTGCTTATGCTTGTGTCGTGCAGGCCAAGAACATCCTTAACTCGTCCCTTCTCGCGTGCTGCACGTTTCTCGGCAAGAATTTGTCTCCGCACCTTCTCATTCAGCTTGCTGTCTGCAAGCTCCTTGTTTGCCGTTTGCGCGTCTTTGGAGCGGGCGAGAATGGGTTCGGACCGTTTTGTCGATGTCAACTTTGTATTGAGAATACGCGAGATCGAGGTCGCAAAGGCGTCTGGATCGTTGCGCTTCTTCACTTTACGCGCTGCAGCTGTCGATGTTTCTGAGACGTCCGAGTCTGAGTCTTCAATGTCAAATTCATCATCTTCAACCTCGACTTCAGAGTCTTCCTCGTCCTCTTCGTCTCCCTCCTCTTCGTCTTCGTTTTCTTCATCTTCACCGTCATCCGCAAGCTCATCCTCGCTAGGTGAAGAGTCGTGCGCTGGGTCAACAGGCGCAACCTTAGCGGCAATTGTCATCTTGTGCTTGGATGCTGTCTTCGGTGCTATCTTTAATGCTGACTTCAGCGGCTTTGACTTTGGCTCAACAGCATTTGCACCCGAAGGTTCGAACGGCTCCTCCACCTCTTGCTCTCTCGGTGCCTTGTAATTTCTCGGCGCATCAGTCGCGACATTCTCGTCACCAGACTCGTCGTCTGAACTGTGGTAGTACTTCTGTCGCTTGACCTTTGTTTTCTCTTTCTTTGGCATCCCCTTCCTCATCTCCGCCTCTGTCCTTCTGCGCTTGAGTGATGTGTTCACCATTGTAGCTGTGGTGTCGTAGCTTTTGGTGGTGTAGACATCTCGAGAGCACCCAGAACTTTTTTCCAGCAGGTGTCGGCGGCCAGGGTTCAATTCACCGACGCCAAGGGCCCCACCCCGCAATTCATTGGATTCCCCACTGAACACCAACATCGCTGCATCTTAACCCACACGTACACGCATTCATCCTCGTCAACTACACCACAACCGCCACCATGGTGCTCCAAGATCTCGGGCGGCGCATCAATGCTGCCGTATCCGATCTCACGCGGTCGCCGAACCTCGACGAGAAGGCATTTGAGGCCATGCTTAAGGAGATCTCCAACGCCCTTGTCGAAGCCGATGTTAACATTAAGCTGGTCATGAACCTGCGTCAATCTGTCAAGCGTACAATCGACTTCAAGAACCTCGCTCCTGCTGTCAACAAAAAGCGCCTCATTCAGAAGACCGTTTACGATGAGCTTGTCAAACTTGTTGACCCACACGCCGAACCCTTCAAACCCAAGAAGGGCAAGCAAAATGTTATAATGTTCGTTGGTCTGCAGGGTTCCGGTAAGACAACCTCGTGTACGAAACTGGCAAGGTGGTACCAGGCAAGAGGGTTCAAGGCGTGTCTGGTCTGCGCGGATACCTTCCGTGCTGGTGCATTTGACCAATTGAAGCAAAACGCTACCAAGGCAAAGATTCCCTACTACGGTAGTCACACAGAGACAGATCCGGTAGTTGTCGCAGCTGAGGGTGTGGAGAAATTCAAGAAAGAGCGCTTCGAGATCATCATTGTAGATACATCTGGACGACACAGTCAAGAGCAGGATCTCTTCAACGAGATGGTACAAATTCAGAACGCTGTCACACCCGACCAAACCATCATGGTCCTTGACGCTACAATTGGTCAGCAAGCCGAAGCACAAGCTCGCGCCTTCAAGGAAGCAGCAGACTTTGGAGCTATCATCATTACGAAGACTGATGGTGCTGCAGCAGGTGGTGGTGCCATTTCTGCGGTCGCCGCCACCCATACACCTATTGTGTTCCTCGGAAATGGAGAACACATGCTCGATCTTGAGCGCTTCAGTCCTCAGCCTTTCGTCTCCAAGCTCCTTGGCATGGGCGATGTCGCAGGCCTAGTTGAACATGTTCAATCTCTCAAACTCGATCAAAAGGACACAATGAAGCACATCGTCGAAGGCAAATTCTCCATCAAAGACCTCCGTGATCAGCTCTCCAATATCATGAAAATGGGCCCACTCAGTAAAATGGCCGGCATGATTCCTGGTCTCAGCAATATGATGGGTGGTATGGACGATGAAGAAGGCAGCACAAAGCTTAAGCGAATGATCTATATTTGCGACAGTATGACGGAGAAGGAATTAGAGAGCGACGGCAAGATGTTTATCGACCAACCTACACGAATGACGCGCATCGCCCGTGGATCCGGCACGAGCGTACGAGAGGTCGAGGAATTGCTTACGCAGCACAGAATGATGGCTGGTATGGCTAAGAAGATGGGTGGCATGCACAAGGGCATGCAAAAGGCCCAGGGCGCAATGGGCGGATTGAATCAGAAACAGCAATTGGCTGCTATGCAAAAGCGTATGCAGTCCATGGGTGGTGCTGGACGCGGGGCCGGAGCTGGTGGGATGCCTGATATGGTGAGTCTCTTCATTTCTTATCAGATCGTGTTCTCAGCTAACCAAGCACGTAGAGTGCGATGATGAAGATGCTCGGTGGCGGTGGTGGTGCTGGGATGCCAGACATGGTCAGTAAAACTCTATTGTGTCCCTCTGGCAAGGGACTCCGGCTAACGAGGCTTACAGAGCGCGCTCCAAAACATGATGGGAGGCATGGGAGGTATGGGAGGCATGCCAGACATGGTTCGTTCGCCCTCTTGCATCGTTATGGTTCTGGCTAACAGCATATACAGGGTGCGATGATGAACATGATGAAGGGGATGGGAATGGGCGGTGCGTCACAAGGTGGACGAGGAAGGCGATAGTCCAATTGTTGACTTGAACGACACAAGACCTTGGATTCTGCTTTTCTGTGCATAGCTGCGGCGTTCAGGTTGGGCAAGGTTGGGCTCGTAGAAGTACAGCATCTGCTGACGGCGAAGCAGATTGTGTTGAGACGACCACCGAAGAACGAATGAAAGATACCCAAGGTTTACCGAAATTAATATGATTTCAAACCGCATTTACCAATAGCCAGTTAGGCATGAGTATACACTGCAGAACTTGGAGCGCGAAGTCATACTGTTCTCTCCCACTCACTTGCATTATCACACAGTGCACTGGCGCCTCTTACCTTACTGTGCTCGCGCATCTCAGCCATGCTGCCCTCCCTTGCATCAACACTTGCCATGTTCGAAATTTATTACAGAGCAGCAGAGCAACAGAGCAACACAGCAATGATCATGTGCTATTCAATTTAATTGAAAACTGTAGTGGTATCAGCAAGACACGAATAATGCAGGGGCATAAGTGGGCCGATACAGGGTACTGAGAAGTCCTTCCCTTGAGCTCCCGCGTCCTGATCAAGGAGTAGAAACTACATCCTATTTCAAAAATCAGTGTAACTCACTTGGATGCGGCTTTGCATGAGCCTTTGATCTGCTTCTTCCATGAACTCCATCCTATTCACCTCGACCTTTAATACATTTTTACTTTGCTACAAACCATTTTCCAGTGGCAAGTGAGCAAATATAAATCTCCTTTGTACTGTTTACAACATGCTCGCAGGCGTCATGCATTCTTCTACCCCAACCACACCAGAGCCATCACTGCCTCTTTGCGCTTTCCATCCTACCTAGCCTCTCCAACAGTCTTCTTACTAGAGCTCATTAAAACCCATAAGTGCCTGAGGGTTCTATGATAAGCCTGGTGATATGAATTTTGAGTTTACCTGTAGCCGACTGTGCTGTGAAGTGCCAAAGACAAACATTTTGGCTCTAGTATATGGCGTGAGACTCACATCAAACTCGGAAGGGATGTCCGGAGCGTATAGGGCCTACAGATGTCAAGGAGATAGTGAATCATGAGGTTGCTTCAACCAGCAAGGTCAATGCTTTCCTTAGTGGGAATTGTTGCAAGGTATTTTACAATGACAAACACGGCAACAGAAGCTGTTGGTCCAATGGAGCCAGCAAGCCTTGACACATACATAGGAAATTTCACTGACTTCGTCGATGGGAATGATCTTACTTACACTACCGTTGTTCTTTCTCTCACTTCCGCCCAATTTATGGGATACAGCTCTCAAGGAATTATCCAGAGCTAAAGTTCTCGTGCTCTCTTTGAAGTGGCATCCCAACGCAACCATTGTGTATGTATGTACAGGTGCAGACATGTATATTATATACGCCGTTAGTTATGTAACGAGGCTCGCAAGATGTCAGCTACGACGCGTGGATGTCCTGCACTGAAATGCACAAAGACTTTCACATTGCTGGAAACAAGATGACCTTTGTATACATAAAATGATAGATTGACTATACAAACGCTTCGTGCACCACATCAGTTGTTTAGTTTTTTATACTATTAAAACTCATGTCTTACGTTCGCCTCCTCTTAGTCGTACGCGGCTCAAGATGCCTCACCAATACTCCTCATCATTTCTTGTGAACCCCATGACCGCACCTTGCAGCGTTGCGTTCAAGATAGCGTAAGTTCGATTCGGAGCAGCTTAAGATGTTTGTGAACACGATTTGGAGCAAGGTCTATCGAAGCATGGCAAGCAAGGTGTAAGTATTAATGAAGACCACCGCAGGTTCCATGTGGATGGATGCGGAAAGCTCGCGGCGAGGCTGAAGTGTTGGGTATCAATAGAAGGTAGTCGAGTTACGAATCCAAGATTCTTGTCTTGACTACCTCGAGAGTGCAATCATGGCCGGAGGATCGACCTTCTCGTCCAGCACACCAGCCTTCTGCAGAATATTGACCGTCTTATCGACAATTTTTTGATCCACGCCCCGTACGTCCTTGGCGAATTTTACTGTTTTCAGCCACTCCCGCGCATCTTCTTCTGAGTAGTCAAGCTTCGTGCTGATGTATTGGACAGCTTCTTCTAGATTTTCTTCAAAATGCTTTACTCCTTTGTTGATCTTGTCCAGGGCATCTTCCAGTTCTTCTTTTAGTGGCGATGCAGTTGCATTCGCTCCGTGGCTCCAGTTCTCTGGGTTGAGAAGCGCATTTGCAGCAACAATCTTCCAGCTCGACCATGGTGTGTAGATTTCACCCACACGCTTTATCGAGCCATTGTCATAGTACCTCTTTGATGTGAAATGTTCCCACATGAAAAAATCGGCCGTCTTATCGTTGACACCGTCTCTCAGATTGGAAAATGTATTGAGCACCTCAACCGGAAATGGTGTTTCGCCCTTCCGAAGCCAACCCTGTTGGTCTGCCAGAACAAAACTCATGACATAGCTGCCACTTCCAATCCGACTCACACCCACTTTCTTGCCCTTCAAGTCTTCTATCCCTTTGATTTCTTCCCTCTGTGTACCGCTGGAGATGGCCCAGCAAAGTGGTGTCTCGACGTAGGTGCCAGCTATTCGAAACCCAGCATCTTTCTTCGCAGCTTGTGCCTTGCCTAGCGCTGCGATCCACCCTTCTGTCAAGCCAACACCAATATCAATCTCGTTGTTCTGCAACGCGGTTACCATATGCCCTGTGCCGGAAGGGAAGGGCAGAAGTTGCGAGTCGAGCCCATAGTGCTTCTTAGCAAATTCAAGTGGTGTTGAAAAATGCTCAGGCACGAAACCTATTCGTAAAGGTGCCATGATTGTGGCACGTGTGGAGAAGGCACGTATTGAGAGAGTGGGTGATGAAAAGCGCGCGTTGCGCAGTATGCAGAGCATTGGAGCTGGTGGTACCGAAATGTGAAAATTTGGGTTACCAAGAGTGGGAGACCGGCTCTCAATATCTGTTTCGGTGGTGTTTCGAACGATGTTGGGAGACTGCTTCAAGTTCCAGACGCATCTGTGATGTCACGGTCGCACTTGTCAAAGAAGGCAGCAAGCTCGAGCCATCCCCGCTTGTTCCGAAGCCATTCCGATCCACGCCGACAATCGTTCATTCATGCCACTGCTCTTGGCATTAGTATCAACGTTATAGGCGTTGTTTTTAGTATCTCTACGTCTTTTAATATCCCTGCATAATACTAACTACGCCTGTAATACCCTAGACCATCCTGCTCCAGCGCTTTATAGCACTATCCTCATTTCGCCGCCAAGTATGGGAGACTACAATACGCTCGCATCTGAAATGTTCTGTGTTAAAGCAAGAAGCATAGCAGTCATAGGAGCCGGTCCGTCTGGATTGGTGGCCGCGAAGTATGTATTTTGAGATATGCTAGAGCGACTGACCAACAAATCAGATATCTGCGCGCGGAAAAGGCATTTTCCAAGATCGTCTTATTTGAACAACGCCCACGAGTTGGTGGCATCTGGAACTACACGTCTCAAGAAAGAAGCGAGGATTTGTTCACAGTACCTCAGACGAATCCAACCGGGAAGAATCAAGAGCCAATATGGAGACAAACACTGACCAACGGGCACGCCGTCAACAGGCCTAGTAGCAATGGCGCTTTGAAGGAGCCAGTATTTGTATCTCCGATTTACGAAAAACTGGAGACAAATATTCCACGAGGATTGATGGGATTTAAGGACCTAGATTGGCCGCAAGACAGCCAGCTTTTCCCGAAGCATCAGACCGTGCTCGAGTATATTGAGGACTACGGTAGAGACGTTCATGACACGATTCGCTACTCAACCCAAATCACGAATGTTACTCCACTGAGTGACGATCCAACCACTTCATGGTCTGTAACATCGCGTGATCTTCACACCTCTGCCTCCACAACGGAGACATACGACGCAGTAATAGTGGCCAACGGGCACTTCATTACACCATATATTCCCGATATCCCCAATATCACAGACTGTGATAAGGCTCACCCCGGTCTGGTTTCGCACTCCAAGTACTACCGTCGTCCTGAAGAGTTCAGCGGCAAAAAGGTGGTTGTGGTAGGCAACTCTGCATCTGGTGCCGATATCTCCAATCAGATCGCTGAACATTGTAAACTGCCTCTTTTGTGGTCCAGCAGGTCGACGAATCTCTTCGTCAGCGCAGCACCCAAGGATCCACGACGTCGCGAGCTGCCGCCCATCAAGCGGCTTATTCCGGATTCTCGTGGTGTGGGGTTTGAAGATGGGACAGTAGAGAACGATGTTGATGCTATCGTCTTCGCAACAGGTTACTTCTATAGCCTTCCTTTTTTGGAGCAAGTTGAACCAAAGCTGATAACTGATGGGGGTCACGTCAACCATACTTATAAGCACCTCTTCTATGCGCCAAAGCCAACGTTGTCGTTCCTTGCACTGCCACAACGGGTGATTCCTTTCCCGGTTGCAGAAGCACAAGCCTCTCTTCTTTCACGTGTCTACTCCGGCCGCCTGTCCCTTCCACCTCTTTCTGATATGGAGAAGTGGGAACAAGAGCGAATAGCAGATACAGGAGCCGGGCGGGCTTTCCATTTGTTGCCCTTTCCCAAGGACGGAAATTATATCAATGAGCTTTCTAGCTGGGCGCTCAGTGCTAGTAGAAAAGAAGGGCTAGAGAACAATGGTCAAGGAAAACTGCCGCCTGTTTGGGGAGAGTGGGAGTTTTGGTGCCGAGAGAACTTTCCTGCTATACGGCAAGCGTTCGGAAAACTGGGTAGCAAGCGATTTGAGACAAGAACTCTGGAAGAGGTCGGGTTTAGTTATGAAGAGTATAAGAAGAAGAATCTTACCGGAGACGACAAACTGATTTAGACAATAACGTCCTCCACGGTGTCGCGAGAAACCCTGGGTAGCGAAAAGTCACTCGGGACTTTCACCACAATAATCCCCAAAACAACCCGTAGACAACAACAATTACGCAATACTGACTCCAAACAATAAACCTTTTTTCAACTTCGTTTCCAGTGTTCATCCTCTCTGCTTCGTCTGCAATACCACTTTTCGCTGAGAACATGCCGAATAGCGTCCACTCCGATCAGCCTCGGACCTGGCTTCAACCTCGCACAAGCCGTCAAAAACCTAACAAGCCATAGACAAAGGCTACAATATTGTATGCCGAGCAAGGCACATAGCATACAAGCTCATTGCAGTGCGGTGGTGCCTTCAGCCATATCAAGCGAATCTTGATAGCCGAGTCCCACATCCTGGCAGTATAGAAAAGACAGAAACGGAATAGCTGTAATGTAAAGTAACCGCAACTTGTAGCTCGGACCGAGCTGCGAGAACATGGCTTGCGCGTATGCCTCGAACGAACATACCACACGTGCGCTAACAAAAGCGGATAAATCACTTAAGAGAACATATCTAAAGTTACTACACGTTATATCATGGTATATTCACATACTGTTTCTCTCACCACCACTATGTTTTGAGTCCCTGATCCCAAGCGTTGCCAGCCCCCGTGATAACGATAAGCCCAAGATCATACCACTGTGTATGCTTGCGCCATTGCCCGCTTTTGCAGAAGACGGTAGAATCCAAGACTGCTCTTGAGAAACAAGCACCTCAGAACGGTGTTGGCGACATGCACAGGCGATTGGGTGATCCTCTCCAAGGACGATATTGTATGCAGCGCATGTTCTATCGTATAGATCGAGAGATTCGTCGTAGCGACATCGGCTCGCAAGCAGATGAGCAAGGCAGTATACACTCATCAGCGTGCCTGGATGCTCACGCCCCAGCACCTTCTCGCGTATGGCCAGCGTCTGCCTGTACATTGCTTCTGCCTCCTCATACTTGCTCTGCCTCTCTAGCACCGACCCAAGCTGGCTGACGCTGGTGAGCGTGTATGGATGCTGTGACCCAAGCACCTTCTCAAATCCTTCCATCGCTCGTCGATGCATTGCTTCTGCCTCCTCGTACTTGCCCTGCCTCTCTAGCACCGATCCAAGCTGGCTGACGCTGATGAGCGTGTATGGGTGTTGTGGCCCAATCATCTTCTCATATCCTTCCAGCGCTTGTCGATGCATTGCTTCTGCCTCCTTGTACTTCCCCTGCCTCTCTAGCACCGACCCAAGCTTGCTGACGCTGATGAGCATGTCCGGGTGCTGCGGCCCAAGCACGTTTTCATATCCTTCCATAGCTCGTCGATGCATTGCTTCTGCCTCCTTGTACTTGCCTTGCCTCTCTAACACCCACCCAAGCTTGCTGACGCTGGTCAACATGTCTGGGTGCTGCGGCGCAAGCGACTTCTCATATCCTTCCAGCGCTCGTCGATGCATTGCTTCTGCCTCCTCGTACTTCCCCTGCCTCTCTAGCGCCGACCCAAGCTGGCTGACGCTGGTGAGCATGTCGGGATGCTCTGGCCCGAGCATCTTCTCTGACCCTTCCAGGTCTCGTCGATGCATTGCTTCTGCCTCCTCGTACTTTCCCTGCTTCTCTAGCACCGACCCAAGCTGGCTGACGATGGTGAGTGTGTGTGGGTGCTTTGGCCCAAGCCCTTTCTCATATCCTTCCAGCGCTCGTCGATGCATTGCTTCTGCCTCCTTGTACCTGCCCTGCTTCTCTAACACCGACCCAAGCTGGCTGACGATGGTGAGCGTGTGTGGGTGTTCTGGCCCAAGCACCCTCTCTGACCCTTCCAGATCTCGTCGATGCATTGTTCCTGCCTCCTCGTACTTGCCCTGCCTCTCTAGCACCGATCCAAGCTGGCTGACGCTGGTGAGCGTGTATGGGTGTTCTGGCCCAAATACCTTCTCTGACCCTTCCAGATCTCGTCGATGCATTGCTTCTGCCTCCTCGTACTTGCCCTGCCTCTCTAGCACCGACCCAAGCTGGCTGACGCTGGTGAGGGTGTCGGGATGCTCGCGCCCAATACGCTCTGCCTCTGCATACTGTCCCATCAGCATCAAGTACCACGCTGTATTGGTTGCAATTGTCGCTCGGTCGAGCGTTGCCTCTTCGTCCATCTCCGTGCTGTGGCCAAGTACCTTCGTCGAGTGTGGTAGCAGAGTCCGACAAACTGCCCATGTCTCGTGCTGCCCGCTGGGAAACGCCGCGGCCATGATCCGCAGTGCTGCTTTCTGCCACACATCGACCTGGTTGCCCAGTTCCAACCACTTCTTTGTCGCCATCTGCACCAGGCTGTGCATCTCAAATGTCCTATCATCTGTGGTAGCTTTGACCAACGAGTAGTCTCGCAGCATGAGAACATCATCCTCAAATTCATCGTCAATACTAGCAGCCTCCACATTTTTGCTCGCTATGCTGCTCTGGCTGCGGAGTAGACATTCAGGTATTCCCTGTCGGTCAAAGAAGCTCATCAGCGACAGCAGGTCCGCTGCTGATTGTCTGGTGCTTCGTATGCGGTCGAACGATATCTGCCAGGTTGTGAGGATAGCGTTGCTGGCTGCTTCGTCTCGGCGCAGATGGCCAGCCTCTTGGTTCAGTAGACTTATCTTCCTGCTGTCGCTCTGGCAATATTGCTCAAGGTACTGCTGCACTGAGCATCTCGGCGTCCGCTGTCGAATGTATGCCGCTGCCTGCACAAGGGCAAGCGGCATGTAGTCCAGCGCCGCCGCTAACTCAGCCATGCCACTATTCCTGCGACTTCTGTCACCTATATCTCCGAGCTTCTTGTGGAGAAGAGCGTGCGCAGCGGCATGGTCCATCGGCTCGACTGGTACGATATCGCAGTCTTCAACTATCTGCATCGCTGCGCGCCTCGTCCGGCTCGTCACTAGCACCGAGCCGTGCCTGCTCGGAGGCAGATACCTCGACAGGTGCTGCCGGAGAGCCTTATTGCCACCATTGGTATTATTTCTGCTATCGTTATCTGTCTGCCATGTTTCACTGTGGCTAGGCCGTGGAGAAAGGACGGTTGTATCGTCAGCGTTGTTGAGCACTAATAGCCACGGCCCGTTCCTCTCATTACGGAACCAGTCGTGCACCAGCTTGAACACGTCCTCTTCCGGGTCTTCACGTCCGCGAACCTTAACTATGTCTGCTATCTCTCGGAAGCTCTGCTCCAGTCTCGTAGTGTTGCTGGCGTGGGCCCACAACACCCAGGTGTCTGGCCAGCGCTCAACAGTGCGGTAGCAGTGCTCGATGGCGAGCTGCGACTTTCTGGGCATACGTCAGATGGGAGTCCAGCGCTTTTCTGATTCCACTTTGACTTTACCCTACACCGCCAAGGCCTACCAGGGCTACTCGCGATGCTGGCTCAGAGCATCTCTCGCACATCTGGTCGAGCAGGGTTCCATGGTCGACAAAGTCTGGGTCGCGGCGGAACGGCACGAAGCACGACGGCTGCGGTGGCGTCTCAGAGCGCTCTAGAGACAGCATGGTCAACCCAGGGTTGGTCGGAATGAAGGACGGACACTTGCCAGCAGTAGCATGAAAGTGGCTCTCGATAGAGCCAGAGTTGTACCCAACCTGCATCCCTTGGTTTCCGTCACCTACGAACTCGCTGGTGATGCTAGGAAGAGCCATCGTAGGTGTCAGCAAGCAGACTGCACAATGATGAAGGTCTCACATGGGATCAGACAGCAGCAGTTCTTTTGCACAAGGCTGGGCTGACATGGCTGTGCTAGATTGGTGCTTCCGCTGCTGATAGGCCCTGATCCCAATCCACACGCAAGAGTCGCAGCTCTTCCCATACTACTGCCCACACAATCACAGCCAAAATTAGGATACATGCAAATATTGCTTGGTATCTCCTACCCTTTAATCTTTTTGGCTTCCTATTTTCCAGAGTTGCCAACAATCAATTCAATCTGCCTTCTGGCTCCACGCGCTTACTTCATAAGGGAGGGGTTAAACCTGTATAGGTAATTGCTAAGCCTATACAGGTAATTTATCAATTCAAAGTCCTCTGAGCTCCACTTAATTGATTGTTGGCAACTCTGCTATTTTCAATATCGTTCAGTGTTGTCAACAACGAAAACTCCGTCAAAATTTTGTTTGATTTTGACGCCGTCAAACAAACAAAAACCACTGTTACAATTTTGACAGTCAAATCAAACAAAACGAGGTTGTACCAGTCAAAATTTTGGTGTTTTGTTTGACTTTCTTGGCATGTTGGTACTATATATAGTTACAACGTACTCCAGGTCCTGAAATCATGATAACTGTTGAGAAAATGAGTATTCAGTACAGATTGATTGAAGGAACGTTTGTGTGGTACACAACCAAGGATCGGATGGTTGCTCGTGACAACCTACATAA
>JALRMI010000427.1:0-23229 GCA_026120165.1 Leptosphaerulina australis
TGATCAATTGCTGTTTTTGATGGTCCGTGCGGACTCCAAGGAATATCGGGGATACATATTGCCGATATATTGGCAATATGGGATATCCGTATCCCTCGTGTTCCTTATATCCCTGCCCGCACTGATTCGTTCAATCTGCGAATACTCGTCTGCATTTACGCTCCAACATAACACTGTCACTCTGGCGGTCAAGCAAGCTATATTGGAAGTAGAAGGGAGAAAGAGAAGGAATGGATCATATTCTGGTCGTTGCTAATACCCTAGCACGTCCACGCTGAGATACCTTTTCCACCACAACAGCCTCATCTTCATCCAATACGCCCGCCATACCTGCATTATAGCACATTTACATAGTCGGACGCCAGTTCTCGTAGGTCTCGATATGCATGAACCTTGCAAGTCCGACATCCGCCATGAGCTAGTGATTTACGACGAGGGCAATGCTAAGCGTTTCTGGAGTTTCCCTTGTGAAGGAGTAGAAGTAGGTGCATGAGCGTATTGCCTGATTTGAGGCACTGGGCGCCATGGTCTGCGGTACTGGCAGTTGGCGGTGCAGGTGCAGCGGTTATGAACACACTGTCGACAGAGTTTAGATCACGAGTAATTAATGAGCCAAATGATTAGCCAGGGCGCTTCTACGTTCTCTATCATATTCCAATCAAGACCAGTGTAGTTCATAACGAATGTGCAGCAAGACGCAGATCGGTATCTTTAACTAAAGTTTGGCGGATAGCGAGTTTTGGCTTAAACATTGAAGTTTTCCTGATTATGCAATCTTGCTGTGACTTGACTGTACCTACGGGGTTGGTAGCAAGAGATGTCAACTGAAGCCAGACGGCCCATCACTGTTTCGGTATATGTCCTGTGGGTCACTTTAGCAGATATGGAAGCCTTAAGCTAGATACCGGTGTAATTCTGACGGGTGTTTGTCTCGAGGTGTTTTATCTCGCTAACATACGCTGAGTTGTCTCAGGAAGACTAATAGCGAACACTAAGGGGGTCATCTGTTTTTCTGCATTGGCCATGGCGTGATTGCTAATTGGCTGGGAGGTCGCAGTAACAGTGTTCGATCAAGCATGTGACTGATGCTCTTTACTATTGCTCGGTATAATAATAGCTATGTTGGGGTAAGAAACTTAACGTTAACTTGAGTTTCTATTAAAATGACATGACCTTTTCATAGTCGGAAGTGGCTGTAAAGTGTAATAATTGAGTCCATTTCTACAAGATCGTTGAAACTTCCCTTTTATCTTACGCTTGGGAAGCCTTATACTTGCAGAGTCAATGGATGTGACTTGCTACCAATGACCGGGACTGCAGTCATGTTTCTCAATAGTTTCCATATTTATAAGGTGGATAGCGGAGAAAACTGCAGAAAGCAAAGCTAGAGAAGTGGTTACATTATATCTGAATAACTCTGTCTGGTTTGGAGGATGACAGCCGCTTTGGTGTTACGAGTGTACTTGTATCATCCAAGGGCGAGCAGAGCCCACGTGTGTGTTCTCAATTCGCATGTTGGTGGCTGTCACTGGTATCATTATTACTACGTCTGCTCACAGTCCATGCTGCTGGTTGCGTTAGCCAGGTCTTAGCACCACCTCTCCGACTAATATGACAACGTTCTTGAAAAACCTCCTCCATTCTAGTGGGTCTCCACTTGCCTTCACAAATCTCACCTCACTGTACGCCATGTCATCGTATACTGCCTTTTCGATGACGATATGCCCATTGAGACCCTGTCGCCGTCCATCGGCCATCTTGACCCTAATGCTCGCGCTCTCTTCCAACTCACACTGTGCAATCTGTCTCTCGGTAAATGTTGGGGGAGGAACACCAAGTCGGTGCAAAGCCTCCAAAAGGAGTGGGATAAGGAACGTCAAAGAGTGCGGTGAGATGAAGCGTGCGAGTGAATATGAGGGCATAATGTCGGCGAAGCGCCGCGCTATCTGCGTAAGTGTGAGAGGGACTTGTGGTGTTGCGGTGAATTGGGCCATGCCAGGGTCCTGTGAAAGCATATCCTGTGTTGAGGGTGGAAGCTGCGACATAAATGGAACTGAAGCCACCGTCTGTGACTGATAGACTGGACGCTGATTGGTGCCCATCGGTTGCGAGGCTGAAATACCGTCATGTGAAGCCAGACGAGGTGGTCGCTCCCAGTCGAATACTGTCTCAGCTGCTGGCGTCTCGGGTTGTGTAGACGACAACATGTGAATTGCATTTGCTGGATTTGCACGCGAGCATCGCGGAGACGTATCGATGTTCATTGACTCCGAATCCTGCAAGAAGCCTCGCTGCGACTGAGTCGGTCCACGAGCAAAGTCGATGCGCAGTTGAGACAACATCTGCGTAGCCATGCCAACAGGGTTGGCATTGCAGCCGTTTGGCGATAAATATGCGTTTGGTCTTGTGAACCACGGATGCCTTCGGACTTCGTCAAGCGTGAAGCGCGAAGCCGGATCGAGTTTTAACATCCCACGTAGTAGAGAAGTAACCTCGGGAGGCACCATTTGCCACAGTTCATCTGTGGTATGGCCATCTGTTTCAACGTACTCTTTGAACTCTTCGCTGCGCATTGTCGGTTCATCCCAAGGTGTATTGCCGACCAACAGTACGAACAGCACGACACCACAGCTCCAGATATCGCAGATGTTGGCGTGATAACCGACATCCAGTACATCTGCTCTCTTACTTCTCGCCCCACTGACGATCTCAGGGGCAATATATGGTGGTGATCCACAAACAGTGTTGCATAGTCGCGCTTTGCCATCTTTCTTGAACAATGCTGCGAGCCCAAAGTCACTCAACTTCAGATCTCCCTCTGCACTCAGCAGCACATTCTCAGGCTTGATGTCACGATGGGCAATCCCCATAGAGTGCATGTATCCAACAGCATTGATCAGCTGTGAAAAGTAGAAGTGGGCGATATCTTCTCCTACGCCCTCATCTGCTTCGATTTTGTCGAAAAGGTCGCCGCCATCTGCGAGCTCCATTGCAATCCACGTCCACAACGCATCTTCGCCTGAGCCGAGGAGGTGTACAATGTTCTGATGCTTGCCGAGATGCTGGTGGAGGACTATCTCCATCTTGATTTGCTTCGGCGAAAGGCGGCCCTGCTTGAATGCATGTTCTTTATTGATGAACTTGATCGCGATGACAGGTTTGGGCTTATCGTGAGGCACAGCCTTCCGAATTCTAAGACATTCAATTAGTTCATGTGCAAAAGAACGTAGGAGGCCTTACTAACGAGGCATACGCTCCTTGTCCTATTGTTTTGCTGACGAGCCGAAAAGGCAGATTCGAAGGTAGTGGAGCAACTTGACTCTACCATGGGTATCAGTTTTGTGCATGACATCATCATGTTTAATTTGAGATGAGCGGGGAAGTGTTCGCCTCGAAGTTGCGGTAAACGTATTTCGAATCAATGCACCCAAAATGTGGGCCCAATAAGTCAATAGAAGTACTTACTCCAGGCGGTGCGCCCATGACGGCTCGATACCTTTGAGAAACTTTTATGCTATAATTCAAAGAGTGCGATGATAAAAAAAACAAAAAAGAGAGTGATGGCAGTCGATGATGTCGCTTTCGCGGTTGCCTAGTGGTTGAGTCAAAACGCGTTGACAAAACAATGGGAAAAGCTCGCTGACTCAAGCGCGTTATTACGCACTCTCACGTGCATTCTTATCACGCAATCACGTGAACTCTTATCGCGCCATCACGTGCATTAATCTTTTTCCAATCCCGAGCCTCTTGCGTCTGACATCCTTCGAACAGAAACCTTATTTTTCTTCATTCGCTTCACCTTCTTACAGTAATTGTAAGATCACCAACAACACAAAATTCGGTTAAACCTACACGAAAATCGTACGATACGCTGCATGGATCATACGTCCATTACATGATCGAGAACCTACTGTCCTCAACATTCGTTTATCGTGTACGTGGAAGCGAAGCGAAGGCGATCTCCTTTGTAGCTTGCGTCAGATGTTTGATCATTCCCAAAGATGGTTTATTGTTACCCTGCATATTACAAGCCCGTAGACGACGGCGTAGTTGGCGCGAAATTGTTAACTCCGAGAGGTATTTAGCTACATGATGACCTTCAGACTGCAAATGAGTGGACCGTCTCACCCACCGAGATCATATTTGTGTTGGATCACAATACCAGTAAATAAGTACCTTCTTAGTTCTTAAGCTCTGAAATTGCAATACCTATAGAGAATCGCCGACCCGCTTCATATTAAACACACATCGGACCGTTCATCCACGGCATTCTACGAATATGGTTACAATCCGCACAGTTGGGATTATTCTGGCAACCAGCTCTTCCATGCTTCCCGCAAACTCTAAATTCCACGTCGATCAGACAGTCCCATAGTAAGGAAGCGTGCATATGTACGCATGTGTAGGTATTGCCACGAGTTGGGGACGGCGGCAAGCCCCGCTGCTTCATCTGCAAATTCTATCTACGAACCTTATCGTATCCTCTACAGAGCCGCGGTAGATTTCGGTGAAAGATACTCGAGCAGCGTGTTTGACAGTTCACACACTTGTCGATCTTCTGCCGCCATGCGTAGCGGCTTCCAATAGGAATACATGGGGTTTCGCAACCAAATAAGTCGGTTTCCCGAGAGATACCTTTCGGTTTTCGGGTGCAGTAACCGAGAGCCCTTCTTGCGCACATCTCCATGGGGAACTCCGAGGTCTGGACGTTTCGGGAATGAAGGGGTAAGAGATGCACCATACGTGCAAGTATGGTGACGTAAATACTCATCATCAAATGCATGGACTCATAACAAATTAAAAGACATTGGAAATGCTTGACATTGCTGAGTACCGCGCCGCTTAAGGCACAATTACACCCCCCTCCCCCACAAGCATGTAGTAGTCTGTAGCATCTGTCCCAGTCTTCCCCACGATCCCTCGATGCTCCCGAAATCCTTCCGCGGGCCGTTGGATCCTTCTCGCATCACCAAACCACCAGCAATTGACGACCCTGAAATGTATCCACATCCATAGCCTCCAACCTCCTGACCCCACTACACATCCTCCAAACCATTGCCAAATCGAGCTCACGCGTTCATACACTCACAGGAGAAAACTCAACCTGTGCATATCGGACTCATGTCTCCGGTTGCGCCAGTACTCAATATGGTCTCTGACCGGCGGTCTCCGTTCCAATGGTACCTTGCGGAGTATACTCCACCCATTCCGTTCGGCTGACCGTCACACCCGTCAGTAGGGCACCTTTGCGACGTGTTCAAGTTTTGACAGCAGGAGCTACTCAACCTAGGGACCCTCCTTATTAGAAATTCCACCAAAGCTGCAGCAGCAGCAGCAGCAGCAGCAGCAGCAGCAGCAGCAGCAGCAGCAGCAACAACAGCAAACCAGGAAAGTGGTGTTTAGGATTGGGATGTGCAAATGCACGTACGAGGTAGCAGAGGCAAGACGTTGCTCTGGACTCAACCCCCTGCCAGCTCAATTTTCAGTACAAGGTTGCTGTTCACCGGTGGTATTTTGCAAGTGAAGCGTGCCCGCCAGGGCAACGCTGTCTGTTCAAAGAGGCATCATGAGGCGCCCAGAACCGTCATGTCTCCGTGTGCCTTCACGACGCGCTACGTCGGTCCTGCGGCGGACAGATCCATGGGTGCGTGTGTAGTCCTGTTTCAATTTCGGAGTGCCTAAGAAAAGACAAGGGGGTCTCGGTGTTGAGTGCAGAAGGTTGTTCCTAGTGTAAACTTTCTTGCCGGAGAGAATGCCATTTTCGTCGTAGTTGACGGAGGTACATAGACGCTGGGGGCGCAACGTCAGAAATTTCCATGGGTTGCATTGATGTTTGATCTAGGGGGGTTGAGGAAATGCCGACGATAAACGTACACACGGTGTAAAAGCTAGAATACAGTAGTAAGCGGTAGTAAGTGGAGTCGAATATCGGACGGAGAATATGTTGTCATGAGTCTTTCTATTGAGCACTGAGGTACACAGACAAATAAGGTGTCAAGTGTCCTGTGATTAAAAGGTACAATCGAGTATACCAAATGCTATCCTTCCCTTGACAGGAAAGAAAGTAGATTCCTTGCCATCGTCCTGGACCCATCCTCATGCACTTGCAATGGAGCAAAGCCAGAGCGTGTGTGCTGGGTATATCCATCTGAAAGCCGTAGAACCCACCACTGCCATCTATGTGCCCCATGCGGGCTCAAAAGTGATCCAACAAGAATTGAGAAAGTATCCAACAGGTCCTTTGCTATCGCACGGACAATCTTGGAAGGACACGCAACCCTCCGGAAACCCCAAAATCCGTCAGGAAAAAAAAAGTGGCAGATATTTGCTAAGAAAGTTCGTGCGACCGTGGAAACCGGATAGTTAGGATGGCGTGTCAGGGAAACCGCCGCAAATCCAGGTTTCGGGGAGAGGGAATTAGAAGGAATGATTCCAGTCGCCCGCCAGATGCTGATGTTTTTGTCCAGTCCAGAAAACGCCAGTAGTCTATGAATGCACCGAGAAAGATGGGGAATAATGCATCGGTCCGAGGAACACGTCCAAGATGGTGAAGCAAATCGTCAAGTGGTGAAAGAAATTCGACAGAGACATTGTAGTTTCTCAACGGGCACCGGCAGGAAGAGCAGCGTAGGAGGAGGCGGCCGCAGCGTCGAGACCACGTAGCTGGGGAGCGTACTTTGGGTGCTTGACAAACTTTGGTACAGAATCCTATGCATGTGTTAGTGTACGAGACGGTAAATTGGTGGCAGAGCCTGCTTACGCTGGACATGAGTTTGAAGATCGAGTTTTGTGCCTTGTCGAACAGTGTTGCAACCTCGTTAAGGCTCTGCAACATAGCTGCATCGTCGCCAACAGCACGGGTCATGCGAGTGGCCAGTTGAGTGCGAAGGCCGTGGTCGATGTTGAGCTCGTTTGGTGACCCTGGCGCCAAGAATGCGTTGTACAGACCGTAGGCGGCAGCAAGTGTCTCACGAATAGTCTCGACCTTGTTGTCGCTCTTATCGCCAATGGCAGCACGGTATTGCCTATTAAACTCCTGAACTTCAAGGTAAAAGGACAGGTTCTCTTCACACATGGTCTCCTTCAGGAACTCGCGATAAAGAAGGCGCCAAGAAGGGTTACGGATGATGACGTTCGTACGGTTGCTGTTTGAATCACGAGCCATACCGTCACGCGTTTTCACAGCGATAGCCTCTCCACTTGATGGAACTTCCTCAAGACTCCATCCTGCTACACGCTCACCATGCGGGGTTACGTAGTAGTGTATCTGCTTGACTGGCTGGAAGGTATGCTCCGGGACGCGGGGGTCGACAGGTGCGATCAGCTTGAGCTGCAAAAAGAGAGAGCCTATCTCAATCGATTCGCGTGGATCAACCATTGTGGTGCAGTCCATCAACCACTGTGCAGCGTTGCGACCGTTGAAGGTGTACTCGTATTGGCGACTGGTGGTGGGTCGGTGCTTGACGAGTTTGACGCCAACATCACACTTGGAGAACTCATGTATTGAGTCAGAGTCAGATTGTATCTCGTTTGCAGTAGTACCGATGAAACGACGGAAGAGAATTTCCACCGTCTGTTCGTCATGATGCAATTTGTCGTTTTCTGTGTTGCGCTCAAGGATGACTAGTATGTGGGGGTTGCGATTAGACTCAATGACAGCCTTGACATGTGCAGACTGGATGCCATTGCGTGTGCAGAAGCGCTCCAAGATGTGGATACCCTTAGGTGTCAATTGCCAGACGGAACTCTTGTTTGTGAAGTCAGTCTTTCCTTCGATTGACTCAATGAACTTTGCTTCAAGGAACTTTTGACAGACTGAGCGGGCCATTTCTTTTGCCATTGAGAAGGTTGTCGTTGTGGTAGTGGTGACGACACGTGACGAGTCCTTAGGATCAGGCATACGGTTCGACTGAGAGAACTTGAGCGATCCAAGGTTTGTGATGGCCTCATCTGATGTGAACGTGTAGTCGATCATCCTGAAGCGGACACGATGAGGGGTGAGTGGCAATGACACCATGAGGGTCGAGAAGAGATCCTTGAAGTCCTATACTGACTGTTAGCCATTGTCCGAAATGTTTTTTTTTTCAGAGTGAAGAAGCGAGTGCGAAGGTTGGTGCATAGTAGACTGAACTCCGTAGGTTTGAGACGGCGGGCCGAGCTAGCCACAAAAAAATGTTGGACGTAGTGCTGCAAACATTTGTTCTCCACAACAACAGCCACCACGACAGAAGCCAAGCTGGTGACAAAAAAAGCTGGCTGCTTGAATCACAAGAAAGTGAAGATCACCTCATGACTGCAGCATGTAAATTCACAGGACACAGGACTCTGACTTCTGAAGCCTGTCTACTGGCATTTGCTTGACGGTGCTTGGAAGAGCAAGAGACGCGAGAAGCACTCACCCTCGTATATGGCCGCTCATCGTCGGTCATGCGAAGCAGTCTTGAACTGGTCTGATGCATCTTGCCTGACTGCGCAGCGTTCTGCAGACTCGTAGCGTCTTTGGTGTTTCCTGGCTCTTCTCCTCTAATGCTGCCGGAGCGGAGGCTGGAGTGAGCAGACGGCTCGCGTGCGCTCGAGAATTCAAGATTGAGATACTCGCTGCGACCACGCGCAAGCGAGGTGCTGGAAGGCCGGGGAGCGCCTGTGAAGAGGAAGGGAGAGTCGGCGCGGGAAGGCGGGGCGGTTGCCGAGATGCTGCTACCTCTGAGATGGGCGGAGGTAGTCCGGGTGAGCTCGCGACTGCCTTTTCGCAGAAGAGGGAAGCGAGTAAAGGTGAGTCGCCTGCTGCTGGTGCGGGCAGAGGGCGCAGGAGGAGCTGCGGCCGATGTTGTATTGGTGTTTGCGGAAGCCTCAGATACAGCAGCGAGAGCTTCAAGATCGAATCGCAACTGGGGCTCTTCAATATCAGGGCCGGTGATGTTCGGCTCGCCAATTTGAGAGGAATTAAAGGAGGAAAACGAGGCGGCGGAGACAGTCAAAGGCAGAAATGGAGTCGTCAAGGGCATTGCCGTTAGAGGCAGGATGGTCGCGGAGAGTCGTCGCAGGACTGACGAAGAGCGAGAGTGGGTACTCTAGCAAGGATTGACCATCCGCTCGCTCAGTCACTGGGGGGGTCCGTGATCACAGTGTCTGCATCTGCCACACCGCCCTCCAAAGACAGCTTAGAAAACGCCGGCCATGGGCTAAAGCGCACGCAGTTCTGACAAAGGCACATGCTCACTAAACCAGAGCATCGCCCTAGTGCCAGTGCGAGACACATGGCGGCATGCACGCACACGCCCGCATGGGAATAAAGGTCTTGGCATGACGGCGCCCACGAGGCATCCCTGGCCGACGTGCAGCGCGCACAGAGCGGAGGAAGCACCGTTCAGCCGTCCCCTGTCTGGTCGTGAGACGTACAATCCTGCCAGTATCGCCGACACAGGGGATGCATGAGTCGAGTGGAATGAATGGTACATCGCTTTGTAGCATCCCTTGTGGAGGGCAGCAGCATGATAATATCAGAGTGAAAGTGGCAGTCGCATGATAATATCACGGCATGGAGAACGGCCGTGGCAGTGAGATTTGCATTGTCACTATGATATCAGCATCAGGCATGACAACGCTTGCCGCCTACCAGAGGCATTCCATGGTACCGAGCATGGTACCACAGCAGCAGTAGTAGCAGCAGTAGTAGCAGCAGCAGCAGCAGCAGCAGTGGCAGTATTAGTAGCAACAGCAATAGCAGCAGCAGTGGCAACAGCAATAGCCACAGCAGAAGCAGAAGCAGCAGCAGCATCATCATAATCATCATCATCATCATTATGTGCATTGTGCTCGAACTGTTCAGTCCTGTCTCACACTACAGCAGGAGCCACCCAGCTGCAGAGACGAGGACGCTCGAAGAGAGCCATGGCGAGGGCTGGCCGCATTCATCTGCATGCCATACTGGTACAGCCAGTGCAACGCGAGCTGGTGCGGTGCTCCTGACACTGCGAGACGTTTTCTCGCCCAGTACGCAGACAGTTGTTCTTTCTGCACGCACTGTCTAGAGCGGTCGTCTGTGCGACAGCTTCATCTTAACGATGCTGGTGGGCTCATACCAACCTCTCACACCAGCAACAACCAGGTTTCGACTGCTGCAGCGCCGTTTACTCAACTCTGGACAAGGCCCGTTTTGGCGTAACGACCTATGGCGCCCCAATACAGGTATGCAGTCAGCGTTGCACAAGAGCTGCCATCTGCCAATCGCAACACTCCCACCTTGTGGAACGCATTCACGACTCTGAGAGGTGCGGAGGATTGTGCTGATTCCGCAGAAACGTGGACGGCACGTTGCACCCTTGCACCAGACACAAGCCTGGTGGTCAGCATGAAGCTGCACACTCCTTTTCTTCTTGCAGAACCGAGTGTGAGAGCATTGACGTGAATGCCCTGTCATCAACAACGCTCGTAACATTACACCATGCCAGACGTTCCACCATCATCGTGCCAAATCATCGTCCTTGGTTGGGCTGCATTTGGCAGGTACAGCACTGTGCAGATCGATTCCTGACGCTGCAGGATATAGAGCCTTCTCTGTGGGGGACATGCTTCTCTTTGCTGGAGCTTGAAGCCGGCCTTTTCCACGTGTGCAACCCCACCACACCATCAGTACGCTGTTGGATACGGGGGCCTGCGAGACATCTCGACCAAGTAAGTTCTTGACTGGTGGCCCGCAACACTAAACCCGCCATGCTGGATACTTCAAGGCTTCGCTGGCTCATCATGGCCGTTTTCAGCGTGCTCCGCGGAGCTTAGGATAGCCACGAATCAACGCTATCGTAAGTGCGCGACAGTTGCCAAGGGCGATTACAATTGCTGAAACGATCAGCGCTCTCCAAATCCAAGTCTACCAAAGGACAAATAGCGAAAAACACGTGAGCACGATGACTGATAAGTCTCGCCGGGACGGCTCTCTAGGTACAGAATGGCGACTGTTGGAAATCTCCGAGCAGTTAACGACACGTGCGATGGCTTGTAAAAAAATGCAGCCACACGCTTGTGTTTCACAGTACGGCAGCATTTCCGTCATTCTGCCGGGCGGTCTGAATCCCAGACTATTTTTGTGCGTCGTCGATGGTGAAGAAGATGAGGTGCCACTCCCATCGCCACTATCTGAATGTTGACGGGAAACGCCATGCCCTGTCGTTCCTTCCCGGTGTCGAACAGGCTTCCAGAAAGTTATTGCAATACAGAGGTATCCGCTGCCATCATTGGTGCTCGCCAAGACAGCGGAATTAGTGTTCCTCAGACGCTAGTAATGGCGGCGCCTACAACATCGACTTGTCTACATCGTGCTCCCCTTGCTCATTTGCTACCTCAACCCTTCCAGAACACCGGGGTTCTCGAGCAACGGTCGACCTCTTTTTCGCAACGACTGCTTCAGCCGCCGCAGCCGAATGTTGCTCGGTACGGCAGATGGCTAATCCACAGTGCTACCCGGCCATTTGAGAGTCATATTGAACGCTCTGGGAATGTGAGAAACATCAGCCCGCCTCAGTCACAGCCCTATCAAGGCGAGGATCACCCGTCTTTTCGGCAGAAAAACCGCAGCCTGACCGGCCGAGTCATGGGCAGAACCCCGAATACGTCAGGGGTGCCTACACGTGGCAATCGATTCCTTCTATCTAGCGGGCCGCTTCGCCCTGGCGTGAACGATTGTGCTCCAGTCGTACAGTCCACGACGTTGCCCTTGCATCTTCTTCAGAGGACCGCCAACGACACAAACCTGCCACGCCTGCCACTGTATGCATCTCAGCGCTGCTGCTGAGGTCGTGTGGTTGATGGCGCTGCTTGCGTTTACCCGAGGTTATTGATCGGATCCAATGCAATGCTCACCAACGTGGCTTCGAAACTCATGCACGCCTCTTTATTTGCAGCTCGTTTCAACGAGGGCCGTCCGTGCGCACCACGCCGTCAATGTGCGTGTCCCTCAGAATTGCAAATCCCTTCGTTCCCCTCCACCAATATTGCCGTCTGTTGTGATTGTCCGAGTCGCATGTTGGGTGGGGCAGTACCGAGGGCGTTCTCGAGTCAGGAATGTCGGTGAGACTTTTTGTCACCCACGATTATCCAAGAGAAAAGATAAGGTAGAGCTCTTGACTGGTCACAAGTTGATGAAATTCTTTCTCGGTAGAAACCATCTGTGCATGCGGAGACCCTCCATGTCGTACGCCATCTTGAACCCGGTGTTGAGGCGGGTAGCCGGAGAATGCATGGTTCCGGCTAGTGCTGCAAGAGGCGGTTATCGTCAATCACTGCTGTCCGCGGCGAACATCGGCACTGCGTTCTCGAACGTAATGGCTTAAAGAGGTTTAAGGATCAGAAGATTGCACGCGAGTTGTTGCAGCCACGCTATGAGGGGGGCGCTTGAGCTTGGTTTACAAAGACAAGTGGCGCAATGTACTATCATACCTTGAAGGAGTGAGAAGTACTTGTCCACTGACTCGGAACGATATCCCCGAAGCTCATGCGAGCGATACACTTTATTCCCAACTCATCCTCGTGCGCAGGATCCTCATGTACCCCGTTGCGAGGCGAGTATGTATCGACAACATTTTTCCAATAAGAGATGGCGTCCTAGGCGTAGACAAACTTCGCGTGGCGAGAGTGCAGAGAATGACAGTTTAGCTCTGAGTCCAATTGTCAAGGTTGAGACTGACCGTCTGCAAGAGTTGGGTTCAGTGCTCATATGTTGGAGGAGTTGTACAGTCACCTATCTGCTTCAGCAGAGGTGCTTTGGCGCACGGCGTTGAGCCTCGGAGAAGACTTTCAGAATTTCAAAATACCCTTTGCACTGGCTCCGAGCTACTTTTGGATATCCTTACGCATTCTCGGAGCACCCTGTGTTCTCCAGAGCTGAAAGAGGTGTTCAAGGGCCCATGCTCAATGCTCATAATGCCATCTTGCAACATTAATGCTCCCTTGTGGCGGCGTGGGAGGTTTTTAGCGTAGGGAGCTTTGAGTCCTGGTTCCCAAAAAGTCACTGCGAAAGGGAAGGGCAGCGGTCAGGATATGCCTACCTTACCCTTAGTATAATGGCCTTGGGGAACTGTTCCCTATATAAAATGCTCTCTAGCTGGCAGCCTCATCTTTATGCTGCTCCTGCTGCACAGCGGCGGTGTGAGTAGAGTGGTAGTAGTAATAGTGGCAATAGGTGGTGGTGGTGGTGGTGGTACAATCGAGTAGCAGGAAGCAGGCAGTCACGGTGCTGAAATTCCAGAGGACATCTGTTTGCGGTTGGTGGGGCTAGCAGCCTGTGGTGTCGGTGTGGCTCAGAAACTCCGTATCGACCACTGCCCACTTTCCTTCACCACAGGTTGAAATGGTCTTTCTCAAGCCCGTTGTGAACAACCGGGTAACCAACTGGCAATGTTAGCAGTCTGTCGCAGACCTAGGTCGCTTGGCTTCCTGGTTGGGCAGCACCAGTGTTCGCCAGGCTTTGCTAACTCTCCCTTTTCGAGCTATAGCTTTTTCCAAGATCTCCAGACAAACACCACCGCTAGCCTGCAGTATTTCACTGTCTTTTACGATATGCTAGGGTGCGGCACTACACCGACCAGCGGCAGTGGGAGAGCTGCAGGATTCTGAAGAAGACGTTGACATAGCGGGGAACAGAGTCTTACGCCTGCTCGAGAACGTTTGATTTCACTATAATCAGAACAATGTGTGCGCTGCGACACTTGCTGCAGTCTCCACAAGGTCCTCAGACAAACCTCAGCCCACCCACAACACTAGTTTGAAACATGTCGGACAGACTGTGTCCTTACAGGAGCAATGTTACGAAGCAAACACATTGGATGTGTGTTTACAGAATATGAGTATCCTTCAAGGCATTCAAGAGTGGCCCTGGGTCATTAGCATTTTGTTCGGATGTCTCACATGCTCAAAGCTAAGCGCAGCAAAACGATGGTACCCTATGCCCTCGATCCACGTGCAAGCCCACTCCTAGCGACCCTAGTATCATTACCGATGCTGCAATCTCATCTCACCACCGGTGACGCAGGGCCACACGGCGTTGACTTCCTCCTCTTCCTCTTCAGATATTTCCAAATGCTTCCCACCGGCGATTCGGCAATCCGACTGTTATACAACCGGGTAAAGTCTTATTCATTATCCGACACCAAGGCCTGGCGGCGCAACCCGTAATCATGCAGATGCTAGCCTCTTGTTCAATGTTAGAGCACCCACGCTGCATGCACTCAGCGGTATGCGTCCCACCGGAAATGTATCTTGATTTAACACCAACCCAAAATGTAATCGGGGCGGGCGTGGTGGGTCGAATGGGAAAGTCTGGTTGTTCGTATAGTGCGATGTGGTTGAAGTTGGAGTCAGCAACATCACCTTATGCACTTGGAACTACATCTAACGTAACAGCTCCATGAAGCGATCTTAGACGGCGAAACGTCAGTTCTAACGGGCCGTGATGTGAAAGCATTTGGTTGAGGATGGTGCTGGCAAGGCCATTATAGTGGTAGTATTATATGTGGGTATGATCAACACTCGCATTGGACTTCAGATGCACAAAGAATAGTTTGTTTCGCATTTTACGCTTGGCATTAATAAACACACAGAAGACAGTAACATGTTATCATCTGCTGATAATGTGTCTTTGTGGTAGCCAACCAAAACTTCGTCAAGTGTTTTGAATATAACCTGCTAATTACGATGGAAAGTCGAGGTCATTTTAGTAGACTCCAGGTGTTCTTTGGTTAGTTTCGATATGGGCGGTGTCTACAAATCCTCACGTTATTTGTATCACTCGGTAGACAGGCATACAATGCGCAGTTCAAAGCTGGAGTATCGGCATAACATTGAACCACGGGCTAAGAAGCATAGAATTCACTACGAACGTCCGCCTCTTCATGGCGCTTCCTGATCTATTTTGCTAATACCTAGCTCAGTTTTACAAATAATGAATCTAGACTTTCCTTGAACTTGTTGACCTTGGTTATACCAGGAATGGGAAAGGTGTTAGTATCTTGCGCTAGCAGCCATGCAAGCATCAGCCGACTGGTTCTGATATCGTTATTCCTTACTAACTTGATAATTCTGTCAACAAACGTCAAGGTTTTGAGCAAGTTCTCGGCACTGAGATGGAGCTCTTGGCTGTGGTAGACATCATTCGCAAAAGTCATCATGGAACCTCAATGCAACGCTAGAGATACCACAACAGAGCGATGAATACATAACGACTGCAGAAACAGCTTCTCGGCATGACGCAGGGAGGTCAACCTGCTTGCTCTTGAATTTGAGGGCGAAGGGCGAATGTACGACCCAAACAGCGGGGGTAAGGTGCACTACGCGTAACGTGTCAGAGGGCACTCCTGAAAGCCCTAAATACCTGGACCTGCTCTCACCCTATTGATTTCACCGTGACCTGAAGCACCTTCGTATCGGCATTTTACCGTCAATGTTGTAGTAAAGTTGAACGTCGATCCAAAGAAGACAAGATGCTGAAAACCGTGTTTATCTTCTTAGCTTGTTCAGGCAGGCTGTCCATTTCAAATGTATTTTGATCAATGGCGGATCTCGTAGCAAGGAATATGTCGTTATGTCTGTCATTGATGACGGTAGACTGTCTACCGAATATATGTTTGGTGGGAAGAAGCAATACGACCAGGCTTAAAGACCAATAAAAGGTAGCCCAGTCCATTTTCTTCCGTATGTATTGGGTTCAAATCAAAAATTCGTCCGTTTGGTTAAAGATTTCCTCTCTTAGTTTCCCGTTCGCCTTGCCGACCGAGTGACGTCGGCGGCGCGTCCGGAGTTAAGATGGCATGCAGTTGTGCTCCTACGCACACAATTGTGGAACTTCGAACAGTTAACAGCAGTCAGGCCAAGAGGTTTTAGTGAAAAGTGTTAGACGATGGGTTCCCAGATGAAAGAGAAAAATCCGGAAAATGTAAGGGTACGATAGGAATGACCATCTCGCATGGCTTGGCGACAACCGAACTCTCTGACTCTACAGGAGCTTACTGCAACAACACACTGAAGCACATAAAGTCGCACTCATAGGCACCATAACATTATACTAGCAGCTAACCACTCTATCTAATTCTATGCATAGCAACACGAATATGTCTATTGAAATCAGCAATCTGAAGCTCTCAAAGCTCAAACCCCTTGGACACCAACATTTCGAACCACCCACCGAATTCCGCAGCCGCTTCGATTTTGACCACCACGATGAAAATATACACGTTCTCCTTTGCGCTACGGGGTCTGTTGCAACGATCAAGATACCAAATATGATTAATGCGCTGGCAAAACACCCGAACGTTGCAATTCGACTAATATTTACAACTTCGGCGAAGAATTTTCTGCAAGGGCAGAGCGAGGAACAGCCCTCGCTAATGTCGATAGAGGCGCTGCCAAACGTAGAAGGGATATATTTTGATGAAGATGAGTGGAAAGAGCCCTGGAAGCGCGGCAATAAGATCCTGCATATTGAGTTGCGGCGATGGGCAGATATCATGGTCATTGCACCGTTGAGTGCGAACGAGATGGCGAAGATCACACAGGGATGGTCAGATAATCTACTTCTGTCTGTTGTAAGGGCATGGGACACTACAGGTTTGATAGACCCTGTGAGGGATATACCAGGTGTTAAATGGCCTGAAGAAGACGGATGGCGCGGTGGGCCGAGCAAGAAGCGAATTATTGTTGCACCTTCCATGAACACAGCTATGTGGTTGCAGCCAATCACAAAGAAACAAGTCCAAGTACTGCAAGATGAGTGGGGTGTAAAGAACGGTGGCTGGTACGAGGTGTTACAGCCAATGATGAAAGAGTTGGCATGTGGAGACGTTGGATCCGGTGCAATGAAGGACTGGAGGGAGATTGTGAGCGTCATCGAAGCAAGGTTGGGCTTGAATGATGTTGAAGACTGATGTCACGACCTACGATATGTCATGCTCAACTAGAGTGATGAACGGCCAACCGATATGCAGTCTTGTAAGAATCCTTCACATAAACTTTCCGGGGAAGAATTATACCCTGTCTCCACCCCGCCGGTTCTTCGACGCTCGATTATCAAAAAAGCTGGGGAATCTCACACATAGAACAGTAACGTGGACAATACATCAGTGCGTTCATCGTTGTCACGACTGGATGCATGTTTGCGGATAATGCCAATATCCTGCCTTTTTATGGAGCAAGTCTGCCACCTATGGTCCCACATTCCATGATGATTCACCCAGCGATTTCAGGGCCCGCATTTTGAGCATTGGAGACGCGTGTAAGCAACAGTGGAGTGTGAAAGGATGATAAAAAGGCTCTCCCAGCAAGCTCATCATCCGACGACCAAAGCGCTGAGGAACCATACAGCCGCAGAGTGTTGACTGCTTTTTGTTACCTGGGGATACCATGGCAGTACGTTCAATATTTGAAAGCTAGGAGTATCCTTCTGGCGACTTTCAGTGGCCATTAAATCAATCCAAACCAAATCAATCCAAGTATTATTCTAGTGTACTTCTGTATTACGGGGCTGGGGAAACGCTGCAGAATGTTTTTGGTTAGGAGTGCAACGATGAGGAGTATAGACATTTCAATGCACCCCTGGCCACCCCGTCCTTAATATGTGACTGCGCTCATTCGGCTTGCATCCATTTTATGGGTCTTCCTGGCGTTCCCAAGCTGATAGTTGAGTATACCACGCTATAGAGAATAGTTTCATGATTGTACATTTGTGCGTACACAGACATGTCTAGACGTTTGCTCACACACTAGGGAGTCACCGCAGAGATGCGGTATATCCAAACAGTCCGAGTGGCTTCCCGCACGGCTCTTCGAGTTCGGATCGCTACCACAGATGCTGGTGGCCTTAAACTCAGGAATGAAACCTATGTGTGAAACACATTCGCATTGTTGGGCGATGGGCTCTTGAGAGCGACGGGATGCATTACTACTAAGTGTTTCTGTTGCAGTGTTCCGGTATCAGAACTTTCACCTAAGCGAAGACCACTGGCCACTCTTTAAGCACCAGACACATATAGATCGATTACACTCGCATCATTAGAGGAGATCGCGAAGGCTCAGATCATGAAGTCTCGTATTCAACCACTGGTCCGTATATCGATTACGACCTGGTGGCTCTTCGCATGCAATACTGAATAATAGCTGATCCAACTTGCTGTACGAAGTACTTGTTTAAGTCATCTGAAAGCGCTTGGAAACATTATAGTATTATTCACATTGGCAAATGACTACCATTTTTTGCTTGTTGAAGTTATGTTAAATGCTTTGCTATTGCATACTTATCCGTCGTGTGATACGAGGTACGTATTAGATCTATGATTTGGCAGGCCTACACGACACCATAACGCTAAGCTGGTATTGAGATTTTACAGAGACCATGGTAAGATGGCTTTCCCCACCAGCAACCCAGGTTCAAATGGTTTACTTGTATTTTCCCATCAAATGAAGGGACGCTCTTCCTTTCCCAGGCCAGTTTCACGTCATAGCTATCCTTGCTTGGTTTGGTTTGGTTTGGGGTTGGGTTTCCTTTAACATCTATGGGAGTCTAAGACTATATAAGACGAGATGATTCACTCATCTGGTAAGGTTGGGATATTTTCAAGTGTGGTGTTCAATGGAGATACAAGGGATGATGTGGGATGATTCCCATTCCCCTTGCTCGTTTTTGGCTGCATTCGAGCGTTTTCTGGGCCGCTGCACGTTCTGGTATAACGGAGCGCTCTCGTGGATCATTTAGGCATAGATGTTCCGTGTGTGCTTGGATTGAGGTGAAGCATGACAAAAAATCATGCATCATTACCTTTGTACGAGGACGAGTAAGATGACGTCTGCCAACTTGGCTTCCTTGTCTGTAAATGTGCCGAGGAAAATGCCCAGAGGGGAACGTAAAACGCACTCTCGACAAAACCCAGCCCGTCATTTTTAGAAAAATGAAAGATTGAATTCTGTTAGGAATTTGAACCTCCCAACAAACATAACTTTGATCGCGTTTCTCTGATATGGGAGAATATAACGATGCACAGGCCTTAGTTGGAACAAAGTTCGAACCGACATCCCACCCCATCAGAGAACGCAAAGCAGAGGGTAGTTGTAATAGAATGCTCTTCCCTTCGAATATCTATGGCTTCCTTGTCATATTATGAATATGGCCAATGAGAAGCATGAGTATGGAGTTGTGCTACTCTGTTCATATAGAGATCATCCGTGGAACTGAAACGTATCCAGTGTGGGTTTTCACAGGCCCCAGCGTCTGAATTCTAGCATCAAAATATCACAGTATCAGGCTTGTCAGATAGTTTCAAAAGTAGTTCATGTGCATTTACACATTGAACTCCAGTCAGTATGACACTTATAGACGCTGAGATATGAGAGACTCGGTTTCGATCGTGCCTTGCATCGAGAAAACCATTGCTGCCTTAAGGGATATTAGCGACAGAACCTTATGAGATACCAATGATTTGAATTTGTTTGGCTCGCTGTAAGTGCTTGCTGATATCTTAAGTAGTAATAAGAGAGGACTTGTTATAACAAGGCCTCTTTAGCAGTATGGCTACCATGTGAACACCGATCAGGCGGAGGGACAAGTGAGGTGAATACAATTATGAGGTTCACATGCTGAAATAAGATAATATCAGGAATGATATCTCAAGTTCATGAATTGATTCTGTCCTCCTGCTGCGGCCGGGAGTTATGCATTTGAGTGGAATGGCTTTGATATCGTATGACCCTTGACGTGCTTCTATGCGACATGACACCCCCACAGATACCTCATCGTGACAGTATTGAAATATAAAGAAGTTCCTGCCACACACACTAAAAGCCTGCGTCTGATAGCCAGGAGGCTCGAAACTGGGCTCCGGAGTGCCCTCTCGTCTGGAAGCAATGTATTGTGCTTGGCTATCGTGTTGTGTCGTGTCAGTACCACCATGCAAGAAGCCACCTATTTTATACGAGAACCGGTCTGACTTCTCAGCAAAACTTCCACGTGCCGCAAGATCATGACCAAAATACTGATTTTGGTAAGAACCGTTGTGCAACTGATGGGAGCTGAGGTATCAAATTAATTGCTTGGTGACTTGCCTACTAAGGTATGTATACACGAAGTAGCACAGAGCTAGGAGCTTTGGATCCACAGAAGCTGGTGCAAGTAGCATATCTGAGTACACCAAAATTTGGACTAAGGCCAGACTAATACCTGAAATATGGATTACGTGGCCTGACGTCTGACCAGCGCGTCCAACGAATCGAATTTCGCTTCGTTTGATCCTCAACCATATTCGTTTCGGCTCAGACTTTGGCAGATTTCGTTACGTTCGGTCCTGAGCAAGGGCAAGTTTCGCTCCGTAGACGAACTACGGCTCGCACGGTCCAATTCGAAACGAAAATCTGAATCAAATTATTCGATTCCGCTAGATTTTGGAGTTGATTGTGAGTCACTTGCTAAGGATCTCACCGAACTCTCCAGCTTTTCTATATGAGCTTGCAACCGACTTAAATCACTCTCCACAACGTGGGGCTGTAGCCAATTCTTTTGGAGCTGCAATGTCTCAATTGTAGCACCGTTGAGACCATTGCGATCACATGTTATTATCCTCCTTGCACCACTAAAAGCTCTCTCACAGTCACAGCTTGTGGATGGAATGGAGAGGTAGTCGCAAGCCATCTTGAACACAATAGGATATTTAGTGCGGCCAACTTCAAGCCACCACCGCCAGGGATCCTGGAGGAGCTGATTATGGGCGATACTTGGATTCGTCAGGTCTTCCCTCAGGTCGTCAAAGTACTCATCAAGCTGAGATGATCGTTTCTGTCTTTTGTGCGATCGTGGTCCGGTGAGCAGCATAAGATCTACGCTCTAGTCTCGTCATAAAAGTCGCTTCCGCCTGTTGACTGCTTTCGTCGTAGTGGTTGTAGTGGAGGATCGTCGATATCGCGCTCAACCTCAAGATCAATGTACCGCTTAAAGACACTTCGTACCGATTTTTCGGCCTTTGAGTGCCAGATTGGATAGTTCCTCCAATGTGTTTTGAACCAAGCAAGGTGTAGTCTTGGGTGAAGTGCAGTCGCGATAGCATAAAAGCTGGGAGTGGGCTCAAGGATCAGGCGCTCAAAGTAGGTGTTGAGCTTCTCAAGGCCATAGGATACCGCGTTGTTGAGATATCCATCGGCATGTGTGGAACTGTCGCTTGCAACTTGATAGCGAGCCCATAAGGTTTGCAAGTTGGTAAGAGTCTGCCATAAGGACTCGAATCCAGAAGCGCTGTTGCTACCCTCAAGACGACGGCTCATCTCGTATGGTGTCTCTAAGACGTCAACAAGATCTGTGACTTCATTCCACTCATCGTCTGACAAGTTGTCAGTGAGAGGATTGTACATAGATTGGGCATCATCGGCGGCATCATCAAAGTCGCTGTTGTGATTTTGAGTGCTAAGCTTGCGAATAAAGCGCTGGATTGGATCACGAAGCTCGAGACAATGCAACAGCATTAAGTAGACCGAGTGCCATCGTACGCCACCGTCTTGACGGAGCTGGAGGGTGCTGTAGCTCCATAGAGGGTCTTCAGCGCCGAGTTCTTTCTGGGTGTTGAGGAGAAGCTCGCGGCGCTTGTGAGATGCGCACACGGCATTTACGAAGTTTTGTAGCTTACCAAGTACTCCGAATCGTCGGAAAAGTTGAAATTGCTCGATAGGGGCAGCCTGAGCAAGCTTCTCCTCGAATTTACTGACTCCAGTGCCGTATAGTGTAGCTTTGACAACAAGGTTGATTGTATGGCCAGCGCAGCGTATGCGGTGCTGCGGTCCGGGTTCAAGGTGTGGTGATAGATTAAGGCCTTTGATGAATTCGCCATCGTTACTACTGGCATTGTCGCCTATACAGCAGTGGAGTCTATGTTCAAAGCCGTACTCCTGAGCCACTTGAAGTACGACTGCAGCTTGTGCAGCTCCAGTGTGGTCGCCATAAAGGTTGCGGAACGCAATGAGGATATCACGTTGCTTGAAACTAGCATCTGAATAGGTAAGTTCGGTGTTGATGCTTGAGCAGGGATAGCAGACGGCGAGGCTCATCAATAGCCTAGCATACATAACTTACCAATAAAGTGAGCTACAACACCAAGAAAGCTCATATAGTTACTCGAAGTCCATACGTCTACACTCACGCTGATCATGCTTGCGGAGCTTTCTAGCAGTCTTTTTATGCTCTTCTTCCGCGTAGCCAATGTTAAAAGTACATAATCTGACAGCGTACTCTTCGAACTTGGCAACGCGCGCAGCAGATCGGTGCGATTCCAAGTGATTAAACCTCGAGTTGCAGCGGACGTCGCACTTGAAAAGCTCATATCCTGCAGGATCACCCAATCTACCAGCGCGCTCTGGAAGGCTTCTTCCTGCCAAGGTGTATGCACAATCACCGTATTGCTGCCAGCAACACGAGCTGCCTCGAATGGCGAGCTATATGCTGGCTGCTGTGATGGGTTTGGCATCAAGCCAGTGGAAGGATCAATCTTGTGTACCTTGCGCATATGCATGGTAATATGGTGGTAGCTATCAACATTTTTGGCATCGTTATTGCTGCGACCTAGGTGACAGAGCCTACAAAGCCAGAGTTTCGTTGATGCCCCGTCTTCCTCTATATAAGCACGCTCAATCCCATGTTTCCATATTGCCAGAGTTGTCAACAAGCAAGTATACTTGAATGACTTGCTTGACTTACTTGGTTCTTGGCAATTCAAGTAAACCAAGTCACCTTTTGCGAATTTGGCAAGTAAGTCAAGTTGCTGATGAGCAAATACTTGATATACTTGACTTGCTTGGTAAGTTTCGCGTATACTATAGCGTCATTAAGCGAGTCTCATGACACCGCACAACCGGGTGGGTACTCATATTCGTAACACCTTATTGGTGTTCAGAGCGGGTTAGTCAGCAACTTTAGATGCGTACCTTTGGCGCGCACCTTTAACGCGTGCTTTTGACGCGTACTTTTGGCGCATTTTGCAGACCTCACTACATCTCTTTGGCTGCACATTTCATCTTTCTTATACATGTCTTACATATATATATACACTTTTTGAATGTTACATTCTTGTATATCATTACCTATAATGCCTCTAAAACAAGCCAAACGCGCCGCTGAGTAGAGTTGTCAACAATCAATTAAGTGGGGCTCAGAAGGCTTGGATTGAATTGATTGATTACCTGTATAGGCTTAGCAATTACCCATATAAGTTTAAT
>JALRMI010000428.1:0-23215 GCA_026120165.1 Leptosphaerulina australis
GTTCTTATAACGTGGGAATACGTCTTTCTTGAAGCTCTCTTCTGATTTGCCTTCGTTTTCCTTAAGCAGTTCTCACGTAGAAAGAACTCGATCTAGATAGCATCAATCGTGACAGGACCATAGCCAATCATTTCAATCACCTGTCCCCAAAGGCCGTCCTGTTGTATAGCCGTAGTCAATCTTCGTCATTGGTTCCAATATCACTACTATTAAGGATGGATTACCTACTGTAAGCAGGGGTTAGCACCTGGCGCGTCCCCACTACCCCATGGGAGGTGATAATGTATGTAAAGGCAATTGCCAAATGTACCGGGACGTTAATATAATACTACTACTACTACTACTACTACTACTACTACTGCTACTACTGTAAGCAGGGGATGGCCTGCCGACCAGGTCTTCGACACGTACAGATCGCCGCATCTTTATGGACATGTAACGATGGCCATCTCCGCATAGGGCTTCAAGTGGCACAGGGGCGTTGCGGTGCATATCTTGCGGCTGTACGCCGCGAGTGTGTTTGATCGGTTTCCCAAGTTGAAAGCCATCATTGGGCATGTGGGTGAGATGATTTCCCTATATGCTTTAGAGAGTCCAGCGAGCATCTTTGTAACGGGAAAGGGAGGAACTTTTCTGGGAAGAATGAGATAATAACTTGTGGTTGACGACGGACGGTAATTGGGCATTGGACCCCCTGACCTGCAATTTGCTTAATACGAAGCACAGAAGCATCATGTACAGCGTGGAATTCCCGTACTTTTAAGATTCGCGATGGTTGAAAATGGTTGCAAGATTTAGAGAAGAGTGGTATGGTTGGCGACGAGTGATTAGTGTTAGGTGGAATGGTGTGAATAGAGTATATTGTGTGTTGTGTGTGGACTGAGTCTTAGGTGATATATATACCGTGGCGCGCAAGGGGGGTTCTAGGATGTTGTGATGCAACTATTTCAGGTAATGAAATGTGTTGGTAGTATTTTAATCTCTGTCAGCACCATGTTGAAATAGATTGAAATATTACCAAAACGTTTTCTCAATTGCATTTGTTGCATCACAACATCCTAGAACCCTCATTCCGCGCTATGGTATCGTACGGTTGAACTTGCCCAACACCATTCAACCTTTTCGCAAAACAAATGGCAATAATTCCACCGTCTGCCACTCACGACAACAATGATCCCTAGTATGGATATATTTACATATATTACAAAGGATTGGTCCTTGTATGGCCTACCTAACTGCGTACCGCACAAAATCTTTACCAAGCAATCTAATTTGCACTCCAGTCTCGTCTGAATGGCACTCTTCTCCATTTTCCCCTTGGGTTTGGGAATTTATCGAGGCCAGCTCAACGACAAAACATACTTGACCAAAGATTACTTCACACATGTACCCTTTTACTCTGTATTTGACTTCTTGTTTGGCCTCATATGCCCAGGGAACTATGTCAACTTGGTCCAGCTTTGGGCTGCTCTCGAAGCTGAGGGGGTGTGTTAGCCGACGTGGCCCTACTGCTACATCGGTCCGAAGTGATTCTCATGTATATATATCACCTAGGACTAGTCCACACACAACACACAATACACTCTGTTCACACCATTCTACCTAACACCATGAGCCCAGTCGCGACTTGATCGAAATCTGTGAACCAGTTTATCGTTAGTCTCGGGGTCACAGAGGAGCTCAGGGCCATCGTAGCCGTCAAATATGAACAGCAAAGCAAGTAAGGATCTTTTTCCGAATCAGCTCCAACACCCCAGACAACATTGCGGAGTGTTCCGACCGCGGCATTGAATAGAGCATGGTCGGCCCAGATATTCTCTCCAAGCATGATGCGAGAGTTGTTTGATACGTGGAGGTGTTTTGCAAAGTTTATTTGCTTCTTCCGCCGACCCGCCTTCAGCACCACGCCCTCGATGAGATGCTCTAAGCGGCAGAACTGGCTTGTTTAGATCAAGAGGACGTTGATGGTTATATGCGTGCACAACTTCCCGATGTCAGTAGATATGGACCGGGTCATCAAATCGGCTGAGATCCTCTTTCAGTGTAACCTTGGCTCGAACAGGCGACGATGGCGACTGCCAGTCCATGACCGTAATTTTGTTCATGCGGGGGTTAGAAAGAGCCTTGCGAAAGGCAACAGCCTCAGCATCGGTGCCTTGCTGTCGCTGGACGACGTTGAGAGTGATGGTTCGGTCGAACAGCTGATAAAGGCGTTGGCCACTGATGACATCAACATTAATAGTCTTATTCTTCTTTGCCCTTTCCCTTTCCTTCTCACTCTTAGTCGTTACCTCCATATTCTTCTTCTCTTTCCAAAAAAGCGGTTTGGCAGCAACAGGAGGCACTTGACAGAAGTTCCCAATCAGTAGGATGTTGACACCGCCGAGGTCTTCGTCGTTCGCCTTGATCTCTTGAAGGCGTGAATTGATCCATGATAACTAAATGAGGCTGACCATGCTTTTATCATCAATGACCAAATAGTTGATCTGTCGAAATTCGGTCTGGAGTGCAGTTAAAGCACTTTGTGCCAAAGCTTGATAGCCGAACTTTTTGACTGGCAAGCGGAAGAGTGAATGCAGGGTTTGCCCGCTAATGTTGTGTGCTGTAACACCGGTTGGAGAAACTCTAAGGATCGGGAGTGGCTTGCCAACATCATGAGCGAGCTCATCAAGATTTCCATAAATGCTGTGGACGACAGCTGTTTTTCCAGTACCGCCTTCTCCCTCCATCTGGACTAACAGTTGGTCGACAAACCGCCTGCGGCGAGGTGTTTTTTATGCTTATGACATCGAAATTTGCCTCATTACAGCATCTATAGTGAATTTTTTTGATTCCATCGGTCGCTTCTTTGGCGGTGGTGGTGATTCTTGTCAGGTGGAAAGGTGTGAATGGAGTGTATTGTTCTGTTGTGTGTGGACAGAGTCCATGGTATAATATATATACAGAGGAAGCCCTTCGGTCCGATGTGGCAATAGCCCACGTCGGCTAACAATTCTTTGTTGTTCATTCCTTCTACCAGTATCACGTGATGCACCATAATTTTGGCCAATCAGAGTGCGTTTTTTTGGAAGCCAATCAGCAGTGTCGGTATACCGTCTCGGGTCCTACTTGAATAGGTCCGGGAGGTAATGTGACCTGCACCTTGATGGAGAAGGATGGGAAAGAACAGATGGGCAGCGATCACGGTCACAACCGTGTATCGACTTATGCAAGGATCACGATCACAATCGTGTATCCGGAAGAGGAATGATAGTGGTTCTCTGTCACTGCTCCCACGTGGTACGGGCTAGCATCAACGTCTGGTTGTGCTAGCTAGTATACCGGTGTAGGTTAATCAGTTCTTCAGGTCCGTTCTATTGATGTTGGTTGTGGCTGTCTATTTATGCATGGCGTACATCGCTTGCTTCCAACCGCGCTATGCCCAATGCGGCCACAAAGTGACCTGTCGTCTCGTACTGTTATCACAGTACGACCTGCAGTAGTCTCCGATGAGAGATGCCACGTTTCTTCAACTGAAGAGAGCACGCGTCGATCTCTCCCTTTCTTGTCCGGATATACGCACAAGCAGTGTAGCTTTTTTTTTTCACCAAACACGACTATAGATAGCTGTTACGCAGCAATGAGAGGAGATTGAGGAAGTATTTGGTTGATTAATAGGTCTATCAAAGTGAGTGAATACATATTTTCCTGTTATGTAAGCACCCTAACACACTAGGGTACCATTGTTTCCTTAATAGCTGACCGTGAACTAATTTCTATTTTTAGGAAATACAGGACTAAATTCAGAAAATATCATATATCAAAACTTGTTGATAAGATATGGGTTCAGTTCAGGTCTTGCCTAGGAAAAACCGCTCTTCTCGGATTACCCCTGCTGTGTAGCTGGGGTGAAGTGCGCTTGCTTATTGAGCAAGCAGCTCTTACCATCAGCTGAACAGCAGTTACGTCATGTAAATCGAGCTTGTTTGTGGCCATATAAAATGTGACCACAGCAGAACCCGATTGGGGAATCATTCCAATACGTTGCAACCACCCACACCCTTGTGCACACCTCCAAACTCGCTCATCTCTAGTAGTCATACTACTAGACGGCCATTGTTTCAACAAAACACATGTTCAAGGTACCCAAGTGTATGATGCTCCCTGTTGCCTCAAGAACCCAATCTCCTTCCAGATGTGGATGTATTTTCTCACTACATTTTCACTAATCGGTTTCACAGCCCTGAGTGCTTTGGAGTGCTCAAGAGTGTGCTTCGGATCCATGACAAGTCGACCGTACGACATGCGGATGAAGTTGTCGTCTAAAAAGTCGATCAGCGTCTGCACCGGATTATCCTTCTGCGGAGCCGTTGCCACGCGCTCGCGCCACTCCTCAAAGGGAATCAGATCCTGGATACCGGTGGCATCCATCAGGATGGCGTTCATTTGTTCCCACGATTGACCGATGGGATTCTCGAGGTGGTAGAAACGGTACGGTTCCTGGTTCCCGAGGACTAAATCGGCTAAGGTATCCGCCATATCGTTGACAGGCGTCCAGTAAACCTCTCCTTGGACGTCAGGCAGAGCGTTCAGTGTCTGTGCCGATTTGACCAAAAAGCCGAAATGCTCCATTGGGTTCCAGTAGCCGCTCGTCTTAGACCCGGCAATCTGGCCGAGCCGCACAACCATGGCGCGGAACCGGTCCGGATGCCGGTGTAGTGTTTGATCGAGCATGCGCTCGCAACCCCATTTGGCGTCGCCGTAGCCGTTATTGAGAACGCATTCGATGCCGAACCGTTCTTCTGGAACTTGTACCTTTTTGGTTATGTCACCTCTCCCATAGAGACCGACGACGCCAATGGAGGAAATTAGCTGGAAGCTGAACTTGGAAGACGGGGAAAGCTGGGAAGCGATGTCGCAAGACAGCTTGATTAGATTCTCCATCACTTGGAACTGAGACTCGAATCCTTCTAGTGCACGCTTGCCGCTCATTGGCCAGGCGCTATGGATGAGATGGCTTGCAGAGTCGACCAGTCCTTTGTAAACGTCGGGATCGAGACCTAGCAAAGGCTTAGAGGTGTCACTTTGCAGGACGACTAGCTTTTTCTTAAGCTCCTCGGGAAAACGAATGCCCTTATCTCTCATAGCCTTGATCTGCCGCTTGAGAGGCTCCTCTCTATTGTGGCGGTTGAGGCAAACAACCGTCTTCACATCAGCCATCTGTGAGATGTGATAAACCAAGTGCGATCCCAAACTTCCCGAAGCACCTGTTATTAGGACTACTTTTTCATCATCGTCAAATGCGCGTGCTGATTTGGGAGGAGGCGAGGGTCCCGAGAAATTGGCAGTGTATTTGGCAACAAGTTTGTCAACAGCCTTTTCCCGGGCTGCCAGGGATGCCGTTTCGGTTGGCGTAAGCTGCAACTGTGGCGGCGCTGACACGTCTTTGCTCTTTGATTCCATGTCACTGTGAGCAACCATGGCCGGCTGGCGAGGTTCACTCTCCGTGGCGGCATCTTCTCCGCACAGATAAGTTTCCAGATCGCCGACAGTAGGACACTCGAGGAAGAGGGATTCATTTGTGATATTGAGCTCCAACTCATCCTTGAATCGGCCAACAACCACAAGCGAAAGTAGCGAGTCAATGCCGACATCGGCGAAAACCGTATCCCTTGTGAGTTCATCATGCGCGACACCGCTTTCTTCCGAGATGATCTGGAGGGCACGGGTGAAGTCGAAATTGACGTTGCTGCCGGACACGTCGCTAAACGTTGGGGGAGCACTCGAGTTGGAGGTCGTGTCAGAGGCCTCGATACTAAGAGCCGCAGACTCCTGGGAATCGGAGGAGGTTGGGGTTGAGGTTCCCAAAGCCGAGGTATCGCAAGATTTGTCGTCTCCTCCCACTCCTCCGAAGAACATCTTAAGCTCGCCGATGGTGGGATACTCAAAGAGAAGGGCGTTGAAGTCGACTTCTTGCTCGAGCTCTTCTTTCAAACGGGCTTGGACCGTCAGCCCTAGCAGAGAGTCGACACCGCAGTCGGCGAGATCGGTGCTGTCTGTCAAATCTTCCAAGGCAACACCGCTCTCGCTGGCGATAATGGCTATGACTTTCTCGACAATGGCAGACTGAGTCTTGACAGGAGTGAGCTGAGGAACTTTGGGTACAGCAATTGGCGCCGGGCCAACACTACGAGTGGCAGCGGGAGACTTAGAAGCACTCTCAGTCTGAACGAGAGGAGTAACGGGGGCAGGAGCTTGCTTTGTTGGTAGGTGCTTTTGAACAGCCTTGGTCTTGGCCCCGCTCTCGAGCGACAGGATGACGTTCAATACTCGTCGAGCAACCTGTTGAATCTGGATAGGAGAAAGAGTCAGCTATGTCCGAGTATTTTGAGTTTTGTTTGCATAAGGAAGAGGGAAAGGGGCGGCCCAGAAAGAAAGAAAGACGGATGGAGGAGGAGGGGAAAGAGAAAGTAGGAATGTAAAACCAAAGAAGAAAAAGAAAACTTACGATAGCCTTTTCAAAATAGGCGGTGACTTGGTCCTTGCTATTCATGATCACAATATCACCGAACCAGAGAGTCGGATCAACCTTGCCCTGCACCATACGTGTATACGTCGTGTATTCGGCATCAAGGTCAATAGGCTCGAAAATTTGGAGTGAGCCCCAGCCATGGTTCATGTAGACATCTCCGTCCAAGTCAGCATAGTCGTTGCAATTCATGGCGAAACCACAGATCTGTGAGAGGCCGTCGATCACGCCGGGGTGGGTGTGGAATATGCCACCCCTCTTTACGTTAACAAAACTTGAACGACTAGCGGCCTCAAGGGTTTTGCTGTCAAGGAGAAGCTCGCCAGCAACTCGGTAGTCAGGGTGAAACTTTGCCAGTGGCCGGATGGCGCGGTAGCACATAGCACCATTGTAGCGGGCTACCTGTCCGGACATAATTGCATCTCGCATTTTTTGGATCTTCTGTTTAATGGCAGGCACATCCTTTTGAAGTGTCTTCTGGACAGAGTTGTCTCTAAAGACGATCTTGCAGTTGGCGTGCTCCTGTAGTTTTTGCTTGTTCTGCATATCCTGATTAGTGACCAACTAATGTGGTAGTAGAGAAAGAACAGGAGAAAGAACTTACATCGAAGGACATAAACCGGATTGTGGCTGAGTCTGATGACCAATCCAAATCAGAGTGGACCTGTACAAGCTGTTTCACCGAACCGTGCCTCAGGATTAACGCCTTAAGGATCGTCATGTCTGTGACATCTACAATATTCTTAGTGTGGCCGGGGCGGAACCGCTGAAGGAAGTAGGTCCCGAGGCTCAACGCGATATCAGCCCAGACTGACGGTGTGCATAGTGGAATTCCATCAATCTCGTGGCCTTGTACTAGTGGACTCATGTCTGGACGAGTGATATCGGACTCGACGACCAAGCGAACTCCATTAGCGGTCTCGGTCTCATCGACCACTTTGTGGATAGTTGAGGTTTCGAGTCTAGGGCCTCCACGTTCGATTACCAGCGGAGGATCGCCCTTGCGGAGTGACCAATCGTGCATGTAAGTCATCCAGTAGTCCTTCAAATCCCACTTATACGTTGGTAAAGATAAAAGGTTGAGCGAAGCCTCGAAGTCGGCATGGTATCCTTGCCAAGTGATGCTGCCACCTGCGGTATAAATCTGTTTCAATGTTGTAGTGAGAACTGACCAAATCGACCTGCCACGCTGCGATGAAGCCAAAGTAGGTACTGAAGAGCCCAGGACGCCGCGTACCATGCCGCCCATAGCTGGGTGTGGCCCAATTTCAATTGTCATGGTGTTATCGGCTATGTATTTGGCGCTTTGTCCAGCCAGGAGTGCTGAGATCATATTGACAGGCTCGCGCGTATGGCGGACTAAGTACTCGGGACCAAAAACACCTTCATTTTGGACAATAATGCCATCCAGAGGGCATAGCACAGGCAACTCGGGCTTAGAGAAAGTGACCTTTCGGGCGGCCTCCTCCAGATCTGGAAGCATAGAATCCATTTGAGCTGAGTGGAACGCGAAGGGAACTTTAAGGGAGGTCGTTTTCCGGTTGTTATCTGTGAGAATCGCCTTTGCCTTGTCGATGGCATCGTTGGGTCCGGCTAACACGGTCTCGACGGGCGAGTTTATGCATGCAAATTCAACAGTGTTCTTAGCATCTCCCAGGGCTGCCGTGATCTCATCCACAGAACCTCTGACGACGAGCATAGCATGGGTGTTGCGTTTACACTTCTGCTGGAGAAACTCGGCTCGCTTTCCTACCAGGTAGATGGTATCGGCGTCCGACAACACACCGGCATAGTTGAGAGCTGCGTATTCGCCCAGACTATGGCCAACCACGGCAACAGGGACAATACCCCATGACGCCCACAGCTTGGTAAGTGCGATCTGCATGCAAACGCTTGCCAGCTGGACTGCCACAGGCGCAAAGCCATTGATGTCTTGCTCCTCTTCAGCCTGGAGAACGGGTAGCATCGAAGGGAAACCAAGGCCCTGACAGATCTGGTCCAGCTGGTTGATAGCGGTGCGGAAGACTCCAAAATGAGCCAGGAGCTCTTTACCCATTCCGGGGTACTGTGCGCCCTGTCCGGTGAACGTGAAGACATACTTGGGAGTGAATTTAGGCCTTGTCATCCCTGTTTTGCTTTCAAGGGCCGTCTCGATTTGACCGCAAATATCTTGGATGCGTGAGCCCGAAAGCATGACACGATGCTGATAATGCACACGACGTGCTGTAGTCGTGTACGATAGCGACCCCACCGATGTGTCTGGATTCTCTTGCAAGTACTTGAGTAAGGACTTGAGGTTACCCTGAAGAGCAGTACCGCTCTTGGCAGATATGGCGACGAGGTGAACGCTCCGCGGGTCAACCTTAGTAGACTCGGGCTTGAGCGGGGCATCTTCTATCAGAATAGCCGTGTTGCCACCCGCGGCACCAAAGTTGTTGACCAGTGCTCGTCTGGGTTTATTGGGATCGGAACTCCTATGCCATGGAGTTGGAGCCAAAGGGATGTACACATTGCGTTGGGCGAGGTCGGTGGGAAACTTTCGGTTAATCTTGGTCTTAATTCCACAGTGCGGTAAAATTGTGTTTCTTTGCATCATCATTAGCACCTTGATAAGGGCTGACGAACCAGATGAAGCTTCCCCGTGACCAATGTTTGCTTTAGCAGATCCTAGAAAGAGAGCCTGGTCCGTAGACCTACCGCGTGGGATCTCGGCCGGCGGAGGTGCAAAGCAAGAAAGGACGCTAGACATCTCCGTAGCATCGCCGACCTGTGTCCCGGTTCCGTGCATCTCAATGTATCCAACAGAATAAGGGTCAATGACACCTTGGTTCACGAGCTTGCTAAAGATAGCCTTTTGGGCACCTGCGTGCGGTCTAGTGATGGAATCGGATTCTGATGAATGATTCGTCATAGTGTCCAAGATAACAGCTAGTATGTTGTCGTTATCAGCAACAGCATCTTCGTAACGTTTGATGATAATCGTTCCAACACCTTCGCCTCGGCAATATCCATCGGCGCCATCATCAAAGGTCTTGCAGTTACCCGTGCGTGATAGGAAGTGCCCTCGATCAAGACCAGCGTGAGGGTCTGGGTTGGTGATAACATTAGTTCCGCCTGTGATTGCTGTATCAATATCACCTCTCCATATCGAGTTACACGCAATATGGATTGCAGAAAGCGCGGATGAGCAAGCTGTATCGACGACGTAACTAGGTCCGCTAAACTTATAAAAGTAGTTTATGCGGCCTGCAACAAATGCTCGGTTTCCACCTGGGATGGCGTAAGTATCAATGTCTTGGGCACTATTTGTCTCGGCCCAATCGTTTGCAGTTACACCAAAGAAAACACCCACTCGATCAGGTCGGGTAGATGGGGTCGCATCTGCAACTATACCGGCTTGTTCGATGGCTTCATATGCCGTCATAAGTGCTAGGCGCTGTGCTGGATCGATCTGCGGCGCCTCACGTGGTGAAATGTTGAAGAACCGCGCGTCAAATAACCCGGCATCGTCGAGCCAGCATCCCCATGGAACTCCTCCTGTGTTCTTTTTCTTAAGAGTCAGGTCAACGTGGGTATCCACATTCCAACGACGCGGTGGGACAGACTTGTGCACATCGAGGCCCTGGTGCAGGAGATCCCAGAAGGCGTCGGTATCGTTGGCACCACCAGGAAATCTTCCCGCCATACCAATGATAGCAAGCTTGGAAGTTTTGGGGTTGGGAGGACTAGTCTCAGGAGATGTTGACTTCTGCTGAGCTGTTGAAGGCGAAGACGGTACCAATGAGGCTAGCGATGTCGATTTGAGCATCTTGTAGACAAGTCGATCGACTGTAGTACAGATGGGAATTATCTCCAGTGACTTCGGGTTCAAGACCTGAATATGATCACGTACATGTTCGAGTAGTTCAACAAAACGCATAGGCTGGGCGACGATAGCATCCACAGCAGACCTCAAGAGGCTGGCGAAGTTGGGCCCCTTGATCATAGCGCCGGTGCTCGAAAGGAAGGGGATGTGCTCAGAACGTTCTGTACCACATTCCAAGCCCAAATCTTGAACAATCTCATCAACATTGGCCTCCGTATAGAGATGCGGAGCATGGAGAGGACCATGAACGGGAAGCTTCTTTGATCTGAAGCCTTTCAACTCCTCTGATGCAACGAGTCGTGCAAGTGTGCTTGGCGACCCACTCACAGTGATCGAGTTGGAAGAAGAAGCGCTGATGTAAGGCCTGGTAAGTGCTGGGAAAGTCTTTGTAGACAGGACATACAGTATTAGCAAAGGCAACAAGAAATGGGCTGTGGAGTGACTCCAGGCAGCATAATGGTACTCACAGTTCGTTCGCAATACTTGCTTAAAGCATCAGAAGCTGTTTCTCCGCTAATAAGTATGGACCATTCTCCCTCCAATTCTTCTGTTGATGTTCGAGGTACAAGACGCGCTGCCATCTCAGAACCTTGCGCGCCTGTTCGGAACGATGCCACGACGGCATCCACAGCCCTGGGAATAAGTTCGATTGTGGTTCTGCTGGTGCAAACAGCAGCGGATGCTAGGCCGCCAAGGCATAAACCCATAGCGATGAGATTGCTATCTCCATGATACCAAGTATCTGCTTGACTAAAAGGAGTGAGTCTTCCCGTCTCAATAACAAGTACTTAATTTATAAATTTACTTACTTAATGAAGGTCGCAAGCTCGTAGATACAGCTGACAGCCGTATCAATGGCAGGAACCCGCCTGGGGCCGTCCTGATTCGACAAAATCAGGTCATTGAGACAGGTGAACCGTGGTATATTGTTCCTGATATCAACCGGCAATTTGTAAATCTCATTGCGGACGGCAGCATACGATTTTGAAAGAAAGTCCTCCACAGCTGGGTTGTTCCGCATGTGAAATAAGTCCTTCCATCGCTGAGATAAGTCGAAAGTCTGGTCACCGAAGATAACAAGCTTCAGGTTTTGGTGCTCTGCCATAATAGTTGTCTTTAGTGGATGACCTTGACAATCGATCAGCGGTTATCAAGGCAATGTCTTGGATCCTGTTCGTCGAGTTGGTTCAGCGGAATCCGCACAGAGAGCTGTCATTGTGGAATATCTTCTTTAATATGCATCTTCTATGAGACTGGACTTCAGCGACCCGAAACCGAGGCTAAACGTCAACAAACCAATTCTAATCAGCCCGGACTATGTTTTCTCGGCATGCAAGTAAAAGACCGGCAGTCCGCTTTTCCAGTGAAGCAAGAAGGGTATGCCCGGGTTCAACTGTGCATTATCGGAACTGAAAATAAATTCTTCATAGCCAATCCCAAACTTCCCACATTTTTCCCGAAGCCCACATGGGGCGCTGCAGACGGGTTTGACTTGTAGGGAGAATGTACTACCGCTTCTTGGCAGATGTAAGCTGCGGGAATTTTTCATAATGCGGCCCGCATCAGCCCCTAGATAGTAAAATATTGACTTCAGCTTTGCTAGTTTCCTCAATTGAGAATTATAAAGTCCCGGTGAAGATAGTGGCTGGTAATATTTGGTATGCGTTTCAATCCAAAGATCGCGTGTGGTGAACGGACGAAACCCGTGGCGGGAACTAAGTCGATCTAGTCTTGATTTGTAAGAAGATAAGGTATTAGGTTAATTGCAACATGTAGAGTCCGAGGAATACAATCACATCTAGTGGCCCGAGGCTAACAGATTTTATGAGCCCGAAACCAGAAAAGTCCTAGTAACAAAACAATTTTTGGCCTTCCCCATGAAGCTCGCTCAAGTACCTCATCCAAGTCATATCTATACTCCTTTCCTCTTTAAAGGTTCGAGTATCGTATAGACTTCAACATACTTCACCATACTGTTGACAGTTGACAAGAGCGCCTTGTCACTTCTTTTAACGTCACAATACACGAACTTAATAACAAAATCAAACAAATACAAGATGGCGGAGTACGAGTCTATAGCTGTGACTGGACTGTCATGCAGGCTGCCCGGTGACTGCGATACCCTTGAAAACTTTTGGCAATCGATTTGCGCAGGTGAATGTTAGTACCAAGCATTATCCTACATTGACTGTTGTCGTTACTGACATGTACTTACTCACCAGCCGCATGGAGCGAAATACCGAAAGAGCGGTTCAACAACGATGCTTTCTGGTCGCCGAACAAGAGGCGTGCCACCAGCGCTGCCAAGGGCGCCCATTTTATGAAAGAAGACCTCTCCAAATTTGACGCTGGCTTCTTCGGCCTCCCGAAACACGACGTTGATGCCATGGACCCACAGCAGCGGATCATGATGGAGGTGGCATACGAAGCTCTGGAAAGAGGCGGTCTCCCCCTCCACCGACTTGCCGGCACGCGGACGGGGGTTTTCATGGGCATCAGCTCAACTGACTATCGCGACATGATCTGCCGAGATTTAGATAACTCGCCGCAGTATACATTCACAGGCACGTGCCCAGCATCGATAGCGAATCGCCTATCTTGGCTGTGGGACTTGCGCGGTCCGTCTTTCCCTGTCAACACAGCCTGCTCCTCTAGTCTGGTCGCACTGAATCTCGCATGCCAGAGTCTGCGGACGGGCGAGTGCGACATTGCCATTGTAGGAGCTAGCAGTGTTCTATTGTACCCCGAGATGTTTATTTTCCTATCCAATCACGGCTTCCTTGCGCCTGATGGAAAGTGTAAGAGCTTCGATGCGTCTGCCGATGGCTACGGCCGCGGTGAGGGCTTCGGTTGTATCATTCTCAAGCGTACCAGTGATGCTATTGCTGCAAATGACCCAATCAGAGCAATCATCCGTGGAACTGGCTCCAACCAGGACGGCCGAACCAAGGGTCTTACAATGCCCAGTGCTGAAGCACAGGGCGCTCTTATAGACGAAGTATACAAGAAAGCTGGTTTGGAATTTGGTACCACAACATACATCGAAGCTCATGTAAGTCTCTTTTATTTGTTTTCTTTACTTCGTCCCTATCGCCAATCAGTAGTAACATTGCTTTACAGGGTACCGGGACCAAGCTTGGCGATCTTGAAGAAATGCAAGCCCTAGCAGAATCCATTGCCTGTGCGCACAGCGCAGAGAACAAACTAATCGTGGGATCGGTAAAATCAAATGTTAGTTCACTACAATCTCCTCGAACCTCACATGTCACATTCGATGGATCGCGATCTAACCACTCGAGTTCTAGATTGGCCATCTTGAAGCCGCCGCGGGAATCGCCGGTATCATTAAGGCAGTGCTCATGCTTGAAACCGGCTTGATCCCTCCGAACATAAATTTCAACAAGCCGAATCCAAGTATTCCATGGGACAAGTGGAACGTGACAGTCCCAACAGAACTGAAGCCGTGGCCTACAGACGGTTTGCGCCGAATCAGTGTCAACTCGTTTGGTTATGGAGGATCAAACGGACATGTGATCCTGGACGACGCATATCACTATTTGACCGCCAGAAAGCTTGCTACCAAAGGGCACGTCTCAAACGGTGTTAACGGCGTCAATGGCACGAATGGTGTCAACGGAGTCAACGGCACGAATGGCGTTGCCGTCGTTATAAATGGCCATGTGCCCAGCCTGGACCGTTCTTGGCCTCGTCTATTTGTCTGGAGCGCGCAGGACAAGGGGGGAATTAAGCGGATCATGCAATCGCTTGCCGAATACATCGATGCCAAGGCTAGAGGATTCCAGACCCCCAGCTTGTACGAGAAGAACAACACTAAGGATTTCATGGCAGAGCTAGCTTATACCTTGGGTGAGCGAAGATCACGCCTGCAGTGGAAAACTTACGCCATTGCTGCTTCGCCAGAAGAACTTACCGCTTCTCTCAACGCGAGTAATGAAGAGGAGCATATGCCTATAATCAAGTCCTCCAGAAACCCACGGTTAGGTTTTGTTTTCACGGGTCAGGGCGCTCAGTGGCCACGTATGGGAGTGGAGCTCATGGTGTATAAGGCTTTTAGGGATAGTTTGGAAGCAGCCGACAAGTATCTCCGAGAGGAATGCGGATGCGCCTGGTCAGTTCTAGAGGAGCTTCAAAAAAACAAGACGACATCACCCATCAACCAAGCTCTTTACAGCCACGGTATTACTTGCATCCTGCAAATCGCTCTCGTGGATTTACTCAGGTCCTGGAATATCTTGCCAACTGCCGTCGTGGGTCACTCAGGTGGTGAGATCGCTGGCTCATATGCTTCTGGTGGGCTTAGCAAGGAGGACGCATGGAAGGTTGCCTACTACCGAGGTTTCGTGGCATCGAAAATGAAGCTTAAGGCACCTAATGTTGACGGCGCGATGATGGCCGTAGGCCTCTCAAGCGAGGTAGCGGAGAAATGGATTGCAAAGGTCACAGATGGGGAGTTAGTCGTCGCCTGCGTTAACTCTCCAACCAGTACTACCATCTCAGGAGACAGCACAGCTATCGATCAACTTCTCGGAATGCTTAAGGCCGCAAAAATTTTCGCCAAGAAGCTATTCGTGGATACAGCATATCATTCACCACACATGGCAATCGGATCTGAAGAGTACCGCGAACGCATTACCGGTATCAACCCTATCAAAAGTCCTGTAGAGAGCTGTGTTATGTACTCTACCGTCACGGGTAACATAATTGAGCCTGGCCAGTTGGGCGTTGATCACTGGATTGCCAGTATCACGGGGCCTGTGCTCTTTTCTAAGGCAGTCTATGACTTAGTCCGCCCCTTCAGTGGCAAAAAGCGACAAGAAGAAAATGCAGTCGATATCCTGCTCGAGATCGGACCTCATTCAGTGTTGCAAGGTCCTTCGACTCAGTCCTTGAAGGCGCAAGGTATCACCAATATCCCCTACTACTCAGTTCTCACCCGCAACATGAACGCTATCAACACAGCTGTCAACACTGCCGGTGCTCTATTCGCTGAGGGCTGCCAAGTGAACATCCGTGAAGTCAACAACGACGGCCATATGCATTTTGACACACCTCTTGTTGACCTTCCAACATACCCCTGGGATCACTCGCAGAGATTCTGGCATGATTCTCGAGTAGATAATGAATTTCTCTCAAGGAATGCGCCTAAGCCTGGCATCCTCGGAGCCCCCTGGCCATCGGTCGCAGAAGGAGAGAAGCTCTGGAAAGGGTTCCTACGATTATCTGAGGCGCCCTGGATCGCTGACCATAAGATCCAGGGGTCTATACTCTATCCGGGAGCTGGCTACATCGCTATGGCACTCGAGGCGGCCGTTCAATCGGCTGACTCAACCCGCGAAATTGCCTCGTTCAGTCTGCGTGATATCCAATTCACCGCAGCAGGCATTATGTCTGATGATACCGACTTAGAGTGCATTGTCCAACTTCGGCCACACGTAGCCGGCACGCGAGACCCGGCGTCGACATGGACACAGTTCACCGTCACAACTTCTCCAGACGGCATAGCGTTAGTGCAGAACTGCTGCGGTCTTATCATGATTGAGTACCAACCAGCTGCTGGAAGCGCCGCGAGCCGCGAGAGGAGCCTGGAGCAGCAGGGTCTAAAGGCACAGTACGACGAAGCGCAACAGATGTGCACGAATCATCTAGATACGGACGCCTTCTATGCCGATATGCAATCTTGGGGCCTTGAATATGGTCCTGTTTTCACGAACCTTTGCGAAGTAAGCAATCGAGACGGTCAGAGCGTTGGTGCCGTGAAGCTTCCTGCGGTCCCCATGCCTGGTGTCAGTGGGCGTCCTTATATTATTCATCCAGGAGCTCTGGATGCCGTCTTCCACCTAGCCTTTGCGGCTGTCAAAGGGGGGACTTACGATCCGACGACGGCTATGGTTCCCAAGTCGATCGATACCGTCACCATCTCAGCCAACATTTCCTTCGAGGCTGGGACTGTCCTTCGCGGTTTCTCCAATGCTAACCGACATGGACTTAATGAGCTAAACGCTGATATTGTTATGCTTGATGGCAGTGCCCAGCTTTCAACAATCGTAATTGAAGGCTTCCGTTGTGCTGAAATCGCTGGCGCGTCTACTGCTGCCAGCACAAAGTCATTGACAGGAAAGCTAGTATGGAAGCCTGCAGTTCATTTGCTTGCCCCAGCGGACTTGTCCTCTATACTGTCCCGGCTGCCTGATGGTGAGGCCAAATTGATTGAGGTATGTGTCACATTTTATCTTCTGTATGCCAACCAGCCCATCCACACAAGATAACGAGTATGCGTTGACTAATATCTGGCCATTCACGTTTATTCTGGTAGAGTAGACGTGAATAACCAGTAACTAGCTAAGGGTGTATCAGAATGGACTGGACGCTTGAGATGAAAGATTGATCATTTGCTTACTTGACTATGCAGTACCTTGGACTACTGTACCATACGGACCCAGCACTTTCCATCCTTGAAATCGCAGCAGACTCAGACACTCTACTAATTCAGCAAGCCGATCTGGTGAAGCTAACCAAGACCTGGGACGTGCACACAGCCATTCCGGACAAGGCATTAATCAAGAAAGAATCTGAGCAAGACGAGTCGCTCAAGGTTGTGGATTTCGGGAATGACCTCTCTGAGGATGCGCTTGAGGAACAATACGATATTCTCGTCGCGTCCGATGTTGCTCAGCTTCTGTATGCGTCGAACTTGGCAAAAGCAATTGGGCGCATGTGCAAGGTCCTGAAGCAGGATGGTACTTTCTGCTTCCTGGCCACAGACAGTATGGTTAGTAGCATCCAATTTGCAATGGATGTCAACAACTTGAAGATGACCGTACACCATGGCGTACATACCAGTCTTATCATTGCCAAGAAGCTCAACGTTTCCACAACCAATGGCACTACCAACGGGCACACCAACGGGCACATCAACGGGCACATCAACGGGTACATCAACGGGCACATCAACGGGTACATCAACGGGCACATCAACGGGTACACCAACGGGGAAACATCTGAGGGAGAAATAACCATCATCCTCGCTGCGAACCCAACTGAGATGACGCTCGCAGTCGCTTCCAAGCTGGTCACAAGCCTTCAGAAGCATAACTACGAATCACGCGTGTTCTCTTGGGGTCAAGACATCTCAGCTTTAACGGGCAAATCATGCATCTCACTGCTCGAGTTCGAGAAGTTATTCCTTCGAGACTTGCGTGCAGAGAATTTCGAGCCCTTTAAGAAGCTCATTCTCGAGACAAAAAGCCTGTTTTGGGTCACAGCAATGAACGATCCTGGTAATGCCATGATCGATGGTCTTGTGCGAGTGGTGCGGAACGAGACGCCAGGAATGAACGTGCGGGTTTTTCACGCAGACGAACCGTCGTCTCTTGTCATGCCTGCGGAGCGCTTGGCCGACTTGTTAACCAAAGCCTTCCTTTGGGATGGCGAGGACAAGGAGTTCCAGGTCAAGGGCGATGTCCTGCAAATTTGCCGTGCCGAGGAGGATCTGGCTCTGAACGAAGAAATTAACGATCTGCTTCCAGGCTCCGCTAGCAGGATTCTCGAGATCCCACTAGGCGAGATTCAGTATCCTGTGAAGCTTTGTGTGCGGACTCCTGGAATGTTGAGCACTGTTTGCATGGAACACGACGAGTCGGCTGAGGCTGAGCTCGATCCTGACTTCGTTGAGATCGAAACCAAGGCAACCTCATTAAAGTAAGCATTCTTGCAACATCCGCGAACCTTGAACAGATGCTAATATTTTATTTCTAGCTTCCGCGAAGTTATGGTTGCCATGGGTCAGATGACCGATAGTGCACTCGGACTGGATGCCGCTGGTATAGTTCGCCGTCTCGGATCCTCGGTGACCAAGTTTAAGATTGGCGACAAGGTGATCATGATGGGATTTGGCGCCCACAGGACTTACCATCGAGCTCGAGCTGACTTCTGTACAATGATTCCCGAAGGCATGTCTTTCGAGCTGGCTGCAAGCATTCCGGTCGCTCATGCCACGGCCTACCATGCCCTAGTCCGGGTCGCCAGAGTCCAGAAGGGACAGTCAATTCTCATCCATGCTGCAGCTGGAGGTGTTGGCCAGGTTGCCTGCCAGATTGCGCAGTACTTCGGCATGGAGGTCTTCGCAACGGTTTCTTCCGAAGTCAAGAGGAAGCTAATAAGGGAGCAATACGGCATTCGCGATGACCATATCTTCGATTCGCGCACCACCAGCTTCGTCAAGGGTATCAAACGCATGACGAATGGTCGGGGTGTGGATGTTGTGCTTAATTCGCTGGCGGGCGAGATCCTCCGCCAGACATGGTACTGTATCGCGCCGTTTGGACACTTCGTCGAGATTGGTATCAAGGACATCCTTAACAACACTGGTCTAGATATGCGACCATTCCTGCAAGATGCCACGTTCACCTTCTTTAACCTCAGACACGTTGAGGAAAGTCGACCTGATCTCATGGCCAAGATCCTTGCTGGCGCCTTCGACTTCATCCATCGTGGCATTACCCGACCTGTGGAGCCCGTGACTGCCTTCCCCATCTCCGACATGGAGGGTGCACTGCGATTGATGCAGACGGGGAAACACATTGGCAAGATTACATTGACTTGGGGTAAAGATCATGTCGTTCCACTGGTCCAACAGAGATTGCGCGCTCCCAAGCTGTCACCCGAGGGGGTCTATCTACTCGTGGGGGGATTGGGTGGCTTGGGACGAAGCGTAGCCCAAAAGCTCATCAGCCTCGGTGCTCGCAAGCTATGTTTCCTGTCGCGTTCAGGTGGCAAGTCGCCGAAGGCTCTAGATCTCATTAATAAGCTCAAGCAGCAGCAGGTCGAGGTCAAGGTTCTCAGCTGCGATGTCGGCGATGAGGTTGCGCTTGCTGGAGCTGTTGCACATTGCACGCAGGAGCTGGGCAAGATTCGCGGCGTTTTTCAGTGTGCTATGGTGCTCCGCGATGGCTTGTTTGCTAACATGGACCACCAAGCCTGGGTTGAGAGCACCCGACCCAAGGTCCAAGGTAGTTGGAATCTTCACACATACCTCCCTGACGACCTTGACTTCTTCATCATCCTAAGCTCCTTCACGGGTGTCTTTGGAAGTCGTGGACAGAGTAATTACGCATCGGCCGGTGCGTACGAGGATGCACTCGCATACCACCGCCGAGCACTTGGGCGGCACTCAACCACTATCGATCTTGGCTTGATGCGCGACATTGGTGTGCTGGCTGAGTCGGGAATGACGGATGCCTTCCGCGATTGGGAGAAGCCGTACGGGATTCGTGAAGGCGAGTTCCTTGCGCTCATCGAGAGGGTGATCGATCGCGACATAGCGGGCACTGAGGATGCTCAAGTTGTCACGGGCCTCGCTACAGGTGGCAGCGCCCGTCTAGCGAGGATCGACCCTCCATATTACCTCGAAGACTCACGTTTCTCCATCCTGGCGCGCACTGGCTTGCGGGATAGCACAGCAGCCAAAGGAGATGCTATCCCCGCCCATGTCCTCATCAGTAAGGCCACTACCATGCAGGAGGCAGCCGCTTCGGTGCAAGACGCACTCTTAAAGCAGGTTGCCAAGATGCTTCAAACAGACCCATCCGAGGTAGACACCAGCAGGTTCCTACACTCGTACGGCTTAGACTCGCTTGTCGCCATTGAACTTGTAAATTGGGTTCTAAAGGAGACGAAGTCGATTATCACAGTCTTTGATGTGCTTGCTGGGATGCCTATCACCACACTCTGTAAACGTATTGCGGCCAAGTCCTCGAGTCTTCCCAAGGAACTGGTTCCGGTGGATTGATTGTATTTAGATAATTCTGGGTATTTTTTGAGCTCCACATAGTGCTGAAATCATGTGATAATGTCATGTGACTCATAAGTACATATACATGCCTTCCATGATTCTAGTCGAGCAATTAATCAATCACTCAAATTCCCTAAACCTCACTATATCTCAGGTGCTTATTTCAACACATAGTACTGTTTACTCGTGCATTGATTGTAAACTGTCGCAGGCCAAGGGCTGCCAGATCCGAACCTTGTTAGCTAGCTTGCCATGTGATGGCATTGATAAGAGTTCAGCTGAGGTGCTAGATACAATACATCTCTTTCCTCATCTTCTTCACGTTCCTGACACTCTCATCCAGCCGTGCCATATAAACTTTCCAATTCGTGCGTTGACTGTTGAATAAAGTCGTAGTGGTGCTTGTGAGTACATTCGGAGAAGAAAGGGAGAGATCGACGCGTGCTCTCTTCGATGGAAGATACGTGGCATCTCACACCGGAGACTACTGCAGGTCATACCCTTGTAACAATAGGGGATTTGCTTGGCATTTTCGAGTTCGTGCGCCTCCATTTTCCCCACCAACAACGCGAGCCGATGTGAATCTGCCTATGCAACGGACCTGTCATCCCCACCCTATCTATCTACCCGTAATAGTTTGTGAAGCTTTTCTATCCAATGCGAAGTGTAAGTATTTTGGTACACACTACGGTCAAAAAGTGGGGTGAAATTCGCTACACTTCGAGGGGGTAAAACAATCATGGAAAAGTGGGAAATAGATTAAGGGCATTGTTATTCGGCCGTCCCTGTTTGCTAATTGGCCGTTCTCATCTGAAAAGTGTAAAGCAGCGGCTCTAGGCATTTAGTTATTCCGCTCCGGAGAACATCAAAGCTTTCAAGCTGAGTGATCTCCACCAAATGCACTTTCTGGCAGCGCCCTTTAAGACCTTTTCGGACGGCTGAGCCCGCTGTCTTGGAGCAAATTGCAAAAAAAAGATCATATCACTCGGCAAATTATAGTCGTAGCGTAGAATTGTGAATACTGAGAATAGATAGAAGTTTTGATGTTATTCGGAGCGGAACAACTAAGTACCCGATATTGCTTTACCCTTTTCAGGTAAAGACGAACGGCCGATGAGCAAACACGGACGGCCGAATAGCATTGCCCTTAATCTATTTCCCACTTTTCCATGATTGTTTTACCCCCTCGAAGTGTAGCGAATTTCACCCCACTTTTTGATCTCGACTTCCTCGTTACAGCGTTCCCAGAGAACCTCAACAACTTTGCCAAATGCCCTGACGCGCTGCTCCTAGACTGTACCTTTAAAACGAACAAATACAACATGCCTCTGCTCCAACCTGCTAGGCTCCAAAGGCAACAATCGCACTATCCACCTTGGGATTGCGTTGATGCGGAGGCAGGATGACGAAGCTTTTAGCTGGGGTTTTTGACCGCCTCAAGACCAAGTTTGACACACTGGGTATTGAGGTCCGTTTATTTGTAACTGACAACGGTGGAGCGTGTATTAACGCGCTCAATACGTCCTTCAATACACCCAAAATGGTGATGTGTCGTTGGCACATGAACAAGGACGTTCTTAGCTACATTCGACAGGTTCTAACTGTTGATTTTGGACGTCATCGTAAGGGCAGAGTATGGGTTGACAACCCATCAACCACCGAGTTTTTGCAGCTGTACTATACAACGCTTGCGTCGAAGACTGAAGCTGACTTTGAAGTCAACTTTGCCGCAATCCAGCGCGCCTCTCCAGCTGCTGCTACCTACCTCAATCGATATTGGTTCAATAAACACAAGGAGAAGCTAGTAGACTGCTGGGTTGATGATAATTTACACTATGGTCTCCTTACCACCAGCAAGGCTGAGGGCGCGCATCGGATAATCAAACCGTGGCTCAACGCCAGCTCCACTGACGTTGTTTGGTTGTTTCGGAGGCTCAAAACGATGTATAGTGAGAGCGTGAAGAACCTCAACTTCCTTGACGAGCAGCAGAATCGGACAATCCGACAGGACTGCCAGCAACCCATTTTTACGAGTGTCGTTGGTCGGATTACTCGCTACGCGCTTGCTCTCACTGCCAAACAACTACACTACGCGCGTAGCGATCTCCAGAAACAATCCAATCCATCCCACCAACCAACTCGCTGTCAAGGTCGATACTCACAATCGCTGGGCCTGCCGTGTTGGCACAGGTTGGCCGAGCTTGAACCTCATGAACTGATTAAACTACACCGCTATACTAGCTAGCACAGCCAGACGTTGATGCTAGCCCGTACCACGTGGGAGCAGTGACAGAGAACCATTACCATTCCTCTTCCGGATACACGATTGTGATCGTGATCGCTGCCATCCTCTCCTCCCTACTCTCCTCCCTACTCTCCTCCCTACTCTCCTCCCTCAATCCGCGACACGCTCCTCCAATAACGTGCAGGTCACATTACCTCCCGGACCTATCCAAGTAGAATCCGAGAGGGTATACCGACAGTAAGTTTGTTGGTGGTATCAGGGGGAAGGAGTAGTCGCATTGTTCTTCCAAGTGCACCCTTGTGGGAACTTGGACGTTGCTGTATGTATTTAAACAGAACTCGCAACTTGTGACTAGCTCCTTAGTCAAAACAATAAACAACTTGTATCACCACTACCGTCGTGCCTCAGCAGAGCTCCCCACTAGGTAGTCATACTACAACTGGTGGTGCTAGCTTTTAACAAAATTACGTAATCCAGAATTCACGCTACCCGTGCACGGACACCCAAATGCCCGGAGGCACCTAACGCCCGAGGGAACCAATTTTGGCAGCACAAAAATGAGGCTATAGAGCCACGTACAATAGAGAATATCACGAGATTTTTTGGTGGAGTGATCTATAGACCTATAGGATAAACTTTGCTAATGAAGTCTTTTTGCTGGAGCGATTTTGCGGCCACGGCTGCTGAGTTTGGGGGGGGGGGGGGGGGGGTTGGGGGGCCCCAACGAGCGATAGGCCCACAACCACCACAGAAACCACCACGTTTCTGTTTTTTTTGGGGTGGGGC
>JALRMI010000429.1:0-23194 GCA_026120165.1 Leptosphaerulina australis
CCCCCCCCCCCCCCCCCCCCCCCCCCCCCCCCCCCCCCCCCCCCCCCCCCCCCCCCCCCCCGCCCCCCCCCCCGCGCCCCCCCCCCCCCCCCGCGTGATGAGCGGTGTGTTGCAAAAGTTGCAGGTGGAGTAAGTTTGTAGGGCGATGGGTCTGTTGACGTGGAAATGATGGGTACTGTTTGGACTTGTGCGTGTCGTGCAGTATGCGCAGTGTGCGCAGTATGAGGAGCCCTTGTGGCACTTGGGATGTCTTTGAGGACTGCCGTGCGCCAATCTAGCCGGGCGGCTGGTCCGAGGTCACAGTTCAACAGACACTTCGAAGGGCCATGGGTCCAGCATACCCAATACATTATATGGTTTGGTATCAGTAAACCTGATCTGATCCATACGCCGGCGCTAAAGTGTGCACCGGCATCGCCTGAACACCTGTGGTGGAAATGCAGAACTTCTTCCCCCTCCGTCCCCCATCCTTTTCCCAGTGCCCATGATATATATCAATTCCAAAAAAAATATGTTACCGCGAATCGTTCTGTGCATCTCTACCGAGTGAGAGGGCTGGAACTAGACATCAATAACCCTCCCATTATTTTTCTCCACTTCATCAAGATTGACAGTATCAGTGTGGTTGACCACTCTCAATTTCTCGAAATTTTGGTTCTGCACCATAAATTCCGCGTTTCCTTTTCCTGTGTCTATCCAAAGCGCCGTTGCATCCTGCCTAGTTGTGTGCACTCCACACACTTGGTTCACCCCAATTGCCGTACTGACTCCACAAAACAAATTTGTACAGGGTGCACTTGGTTGGAGTGCACCTGAGCTAGTGTGAGCACAGCCCGCCTAGAACGTGTCACTCCTCTCTCCATCGCTGCCATCCAGCGATGTGCGGTAGCTAAGCAAGCTCTCAGTATCTGCGTGACTTGGCGGGCCAACAGGTTTACGGCGAATCACCGTGTCATCTCTGGTTAGCTCCTGCTGTCTCAGGGGCGATCCCGATTGCCCAGCATAACTGTTCATTTGGCCTGGTACAGGCGAGCGAGGCCCCATAGGTCGTGGTCCAGTGATTTTGCGCTGTGGACTTTGCTGGTGCTGGGAGGCACGGAGGTGTGTGCTGCTAGGGCGAGGGGAGGGTGTTGGGGAGCCCTATTACAGTTAGCATTGCTGGCAGACAGGGTAGTGGGAAGGGCAAGGGATGCTTACGTGGTGGCGACCGGAATCTGTCTCAAGACTATACCGCACCTCAGCAATGGGCGGGAGGGGCGTCAGCACTCCCTGAGACCCGAATTCGTTCGGGCTGCTGTACATCTGCCTCGTCTGGCCATAGCCAGCTAGGACACCGCTGTTTGGAGGAATCAGCGGCCCGTCATCAATGACCTTTTGTGGCTGCGCGATGCGACCCGTTTGCTCACTGGCTGAGTGCCCAGAGTAACCTCCATCGCTTGAGATAGGGGAGGGGTTGCCGGGGTTGTAAGACGCAGTGCCAGCGCTCATACGGTTGCGTGCGAGGCTGGGCATGCTGCCCCACTGGTCGTAGTCAGGTGAGGTAACACCACTAACGTGACTAGGCTCGTAGACCTGGGCTTGTGTCTCGAGATGGTTTTGGTGACGACCAGTAGGCCCGGCGCGTGGCTGAGGGTGCTGCAGATTCAGACTGTTGCGGTGGGCTTGGTATTTGGGATCTTCCATTTGATACTGGTTCTCCTCGGGAATGAGTGGAGAAGGCGAGCGAACGCTGCGGTCGTCTCCAGTGCGAGCAAGAGAGGGCTTGGAGCGCAGGCGGTCCTCGCTGTGGCGGTCGCCGTTCTGAGAGTAATCGTCATCGTATGAGTCGTAGCTCTTTTGGGACGAGGAGCGAGAGTGTGAAGAGTACGGACGCCTCTCAACACTGTTGCGGGGCTCGGTTGAGGATGTCGTCTTTGACCAGCGCGAGATTTTGGGAATGCCAAAGATGGACGAGGAGTTGGACTTGTGCTTCTCCTTTTTCTTCGGCGTATCATCCTGGCTTTGGCTCTGATTAGTCCTCGCTGCTTGGGGAGGCGTCTTCTCTTGTGACAAGCTTCTGCTATGGAAAGCTTCTTGGGTGGGCGTTGTCATGCGCTCGCTATTCTCGTATCGAGGCTCACGCTCGAGATACTCTTCATCATCCTCATGGACTGTGCTGATGCGGTTTGTCTGCACAACATCGTACCCAGAGTGCAGATCATTAATGCGACGTGACGAAGACGCCGGGTTTGAGAGGTATCCAGACTGGTTTGGCGATGAAGCAGTGTTGGCACGACCCTCCGGTTCGTACCCAGGATCTCCACTGGCCCTCAAATTCTCGTAGGAAGTAAGGCTGTTTGAGCGGTTGTTCTGTTCTAGCTGCAGTTGCTGGATTTGCTTCAATCCCTCCACATCGCCAAGCAACTGTATCAGCATAGCCTCGATGTTCTTGATGTCGCTGTCGCCCTTTAGGCTTAGACCCTTTAGCGCACGCTTGAAGACATTCTTTTTCTTCGCCTCAACGTCTATATCTTCAGACGACGAGCGAGGGACACGCGGTGACCCTAAAGGCTGCGGCCGGGGCCCACCCAGAATGCGCTGCTCGGCAACGTCGACCCGCTTTTCCGTGGTGTTCATGATCATGTTGTCTTGCACCTTGATGAACCCCTTCAGCTCATCCAGTTGGTTGCGCATCTCCGCAGCACTGCGAACAAGCGTAACCAGAATCTCTGTGTCCCTCGCATTACGCTGTGCGTCTCTAACAGTAAGGTGATCCATGAGCGCAACAATATCTTTGGACTGGATGCGATCGATGCCCCTGCCAGTTGCGGCGTCGTAGAGAGGAGAAGCCATACCATGGGAGTTGCCGCTAAAGTGGCGACCATGGTTGGCATTGGAAGCAAACACGTCCTCACCGCCCAGAGGTGTCTCGTCGTAGTCGTCGGCAAACTCATCGTCAAACACCTTGGAATGGTTGCGGTTTTGAGGCGTGTAGCCTTCACGTTGGTTAGCTGATTGGTAGCCTTCGTCTTTCCAACCAGTCGTACCGGACAGGGGCGTGCGGTTGCTTTGCGCGTAGCCAGGCTGCTCGTCTTGACCAGCGAACGATTCACCGGTGTAGGATTCGTAGTCATCTTCCACAGTGGCTCGACGCTGCCCATCCACTGACGGGCTGCGGCTGTGCCGGTGGTGCGCTGCAGCGGCGGCTACGGCAGCTGCACCAGCTCCAGCGCCGAGTGCAGCACCATTGTTAAACGAGTCCTTGCTGGACTGACGTGTAGACACGCGCCCACCATCATCTTGACGGTCCTCAGTGTGATGATCGTAGTACGCATCACCTCCGAGTGGTCCTTGAATGATGGAAGGATTCGTTGAGATCTCAGACTCGTTATCTAGGCCATACCCGATTTCCGGCATCATATGATCCTGAACCGGGAAAGCACTGTGATGCATCTTGGGCTGCTCCTCAAATGACTCTGCAATGCTCTGCTTAGGTGAGTTGTCCGGATGCGGCTGGTGGGCCAGGGCCTCGGCCTTCTCACGAAGGGCGCCCCAGCGTTCTCCGCTCGGGATTTCGTCCTCTCGAATATGCAGGACCTGCTCCTGGCTTGGCGCAGGGCTGACCTGTGATAAACGGCTCTTTCTCAGGGGGCTTGACACAGGCTCCCTCAGCGAACTGGACAAAGCAGAAGAGCGGACGCTGACCGTGGACGGATCGTGCAGCGAAGCGACTGCCGACTCAACCGCCATCGGAGTGTGAACATACTCGGGACTGGCGCCAACCCTCCGTATGTCTTGATGCGTAAGATCAAATTTCTGCTCATGATCAAGGTACTGCACGCCTTCGCTGTCATCGGTGTAGTTGGTCATGCGATTGTAGTTGGTGGGAGAGCCTTGTGACAGTTGAGAGCTCTCTTCCAGTTCCCTTCGATACATTTCATTCTGCGCGTGGTTTTGCTCGAAGAAAAGCTCTGCATCCCTAGGGGTCTGCGGTGTTTGTGGAGAGCCAAGCGTCGACCTCACGCTCTCAAGGTTGACACCCTGTGGTCGTTTCCGTGTACGAGCTGCCTTGGTGCTTGCTGTGGACTCCAGTGACCTGATGGATAGATTCGACGGCTGTCGCTCGGCTTTCCGTCCCAGCGAAGACACTGACGCATTGCTGAGAACAGAGCGCACGTGCCTAGGCGAGCCGGTACTGTGCACATCATCCTGGTAACTGGCCTCGCTCTGGATGGGGCTGAGACCACGAGTGGGTGTTGTGCCAATGATTTCGTAATGAGACGCCTGCGTTTCTGAACGCTCAATGGCACGAGCCTTGGCTGCAGCCGCAGCTTCCAGGCTTGCTGGGCCAACGCCCCTGGTTCGAGACCCGTAGCTCCTATCACTCACAGGAGACTTCAGTCGAACATCCTCAATTGAATGATTGCTGTGCGCAGTGCCAATGGTACGTTGGAGTGCAGTCGGAGTCGTCCTCGTAGGTGTGCGCGATGTAGGCGAAGCGTAGCCTCGTGGTACTTCTCGAAGCGGTGTTTCCGCACCCGTAGTGGTAGATGATTTTGATGTTGACCGCGACCGTCCTTTGGTCTCGGTCTCTGCAGACAGGATGGAGTTGCGGGTAAGCTCAGAGCCCTGAAGTTCACTCTGTATGAACGGCAGAGGTGGCACGTCTTCCAAGTACTCTTCCTGCTCTACGCTTTCTGCTATGCTTGCAGACCGGCTTCGGCTGCTTTGAGATGAATTTTTCTTCTTGTGCTTGCGCTCTTCTGCGTGCTCTTCGCGAGAGGTGTGGTGTTTCAGGGCGGCGGCGGTGAGCCCGGATGCACCCAGTGCAGCTATCTCGGCATCGCGTGCAGCCCGACCGCTCCTTCTCTTGTGTGAATCTTGTCGCGTAGTGGTCTTGGCAACAGAGTCCGCATAGCTACGGTCAGAGGTAGAGCCTTTGCTGGACCTGCGTTCTCTGCGGCTTGAGCTGCTAGAAAGGATCTCGCCAGAGGTTTCTCCATCTTTGTTGAGCACAACCTTGGGCTTGCTACCGTAGATGTTGGGTACACTCGACGACTTGGAGACACGTCGCCTGGAGACGGATGGATCGCGCGAGGTTGCTGACTCGACCGTCTCGTACGTCGCGCCGCTGTCACGAGACATGCGCTCGAACTTGTCTCTATTTTTTGATGTTCGGTTCTCCTCCTTCAGTGCGTTGAGTTCGGGTAGGATGAGCCGTCTAATAGCGTCCTCGACCGTAGCGAGCAGCTTAGGATTGTTGATAGACGAGGTGCCAGAAACACCTGAACGTACAGATGCAATGCCAGATCTGCGGTCGGCATTGGAGGAGAGCAGACTAGACTCTGTCGCGCTGATAGTGCTGACCTCTTCCTCACGGGGATCCTTGCTCCTCCGCTTGGAGGACTTGCGGGGCGAAGCCAGCTCATCCTTGCCAATCTTCTCAGTCTTTTTTGTTTTGCTTGAAGTCTCGGCTTGTGTCTGTTGCTGCTGCTGCTGCTGCTGCTGTTGTTGTTGTTGTTGTTGTTGTTGTTGTTGCAGCTTCTCCATGACACGTTGCGTGATGCGGTCCTTGCTCAAACTCCTGCTTCGTTGATGCTTTGGCGCCTTTAGCATTTCTGGCGACTCGGCGACATTTGAGTCTGTGAGCACTGTGTCCCTTTCTGGGCTCCTGCTTCTTCTGCGCCCTGGAGGCATGATCGCCGGTGTGCCCTCGAGCATGCTGTCAGCTGGCATGGAGGAGATGTCCGAGGTCATAGGGACAAAGTGACCACCGTTGCTCGACAGGTCGCTGCCAATGTTCAGCACCTCGATGTCGACGGGCGGCAGTGACGAGACGGTCGAGTTGTCCGAGTACTCTTGGCTGTGAGCCTGAGCTGATTCGTCTCGGCCCTTCTGCTGAAGCGAAATGCGGCGGGTGTACGAGGGCTTGTTGCTGTTCCTGGCTGTCTGTGTGAGATGGACCTGGTCGATGCCCTGGCGGTTCTTCTTGCGCGACGAGGGCGTGACTCTCACTCGGACGCTGGGACGGGAGCGAGTCTGGCCGTTCTCCTTGCCGGCCTCGAAGTACTCGATCAGCAGGCTCGTCTGACTTGGGTACTTCTTGTGGAGCGAGGCTTTGGTCGTGTTGATGGTGACGGGCGTGCCGTCTTCGGGAATGCTGTAGGAAGTTTTGTCGGTGCGCGCCGAGACGTTGGTGTCGACGTCGTCGCGGTGATTGGTGTCTTCGTTGTCTGCGGAACTGAGAGTTGAGGGTTCTGTGGGGGCCGGGAGGGGAGGTCGTTTGCCAAAACCCATTGTCGAACCCTTAAAGGATTCTAGAAGACGGAGGAGTGGCCAAGTGCGAACATGGTCTGTGGTGGAGGTGACGGTAGTGAACGAACGATAGAGAGAGGCGAGAGGCCATGCAAATCCAGCGCACAGTGGGTGGAACGAGCGAATTGTGCTGTTGAAGGGCTGGCGCGCTCAACACATGCTCGGTGTGCGATCGATGAAAGCAGGCCGTGGACAGTGAGCAGCCTGGACGAGCAAAGGTACCCAGAAGTACGAGGATATGAGCCCAGAGGCCTTGGTGAAGGTCGAGCTGAAGTCTGTGTTAGCACGGCGCGTCCATTGCAGCCCATTGTATTGCGCAACAATAGCACGTTGCGTGCGTTGCGCCTTGAGCTAGGCGCAGGCAAACGCAAAACCAGAGCCCAGATAGAGAAGCAAATGCAGATGCAGATGCAGACGCAGATGAAAGTTCAGATGTGGTCACTCACCAGTAGCACAGTTCTCGACGAGCTCGTAAGAATGAATGTCGGCAATCTCTCGCCTTCGTGGTGTTGTAGCCCTCACGTTGTCGCCAGGGTGGAGAACTTGGAAGTTGCTGGGGGGGGGGGGGGGGGCGGTTCTGCGAATCCACTGACTGCTAGCAGACTGGCTGGCACCTAACAATCACCAAACATCAGCTTCAACTTGCACTCACTACTCCAAGGATTGTTCCTCGTCACACCAAAAGCAACCGGGAGCAGCAATCACGGTGGAAAGTTATCTTCATTAAGCGCTACACAGTGCACACAAAAGTGTCACCCAAACCCAATGTTGGATTTCCAACTTTAGGCACTCCCAGCCCCTCCACACACGTTTCCCACCATCCAGCGTCCCTCCTAGCCAATGTCCCCTTGCACTTCAGCACACACTAACGAACTTGAGTTGGCGCCCGTCACAGCTGGTGAATGTGGCTGGGAGAAGCTTTATCGGTCCCAGAACTGTTAAATAGCCGGCAAACTCAATGAATTTATATGTTGTTTGCTGTATTGCAGTCCTACATGATGCGCAGCTCAGCGTATCTTTTTATTTCCTAACGCACTGTTCTGCTGTTGCTGTGGAGAGAGAGGCAGAGCGCGTGTTGAGCAGAGCTCACAGATCATGACGCCGGCGCGGGCAGCCCGCCTCGTTACCAGGGTGATGTTGGCGAACAGTGGGGCGGCTGCTCCCGATTGACCCAGGAAGATGTGATTCGTCCAGAACATCCCGGTACACGTTCGCACTTGACAACGCATCACCATCTCCCTTCGCAGCCCTACCGAATGGCATCGTTCATTCGCGAAATCTTCGTGTGAAGAGATGATGAGAGGCTTGGTGAAGGATCACGGGAAGGAAGGAGGTCAAGATGAGCTGTCAAACTTCGGAGACGGCGAACGGAGACCTCTTTGATATCACTGGTCGAGCCCAGAGGGAGCTAAAGACGGGTAACCAGCCTTCCTTCACCGGTACTTTCTTCTTCTCTAACTCGGACTGCTTCAACGAGATGTTTGCAATGTAGTGTTTCCAGATGTGCGATAGACCGCGCACCCGCTCTCGGCACTTTGTGTGTGCTAAATTAGTCATATGTACCGTCGACAAAGTGGGAAGAGCTTGCAGACACCCTGCGTAAGGCCTGCGGTTTCAACGTCTACGATTGCTCTACTGTAGATGCTACTGTCTCTGTGAGGTTCCATCCATGATGGCCTTCAGACTCTGCATGTACCTTTTTTTTTTTGCTTTTTCCTTTTTTCGCCTCTCTTTCTTTTGTTTTTTCTTCCTTTCATGTGGCTCATCTTTGACATTGACCTCAGCTGACTGGTCTGTTTGTTCCTGCCATTTCAACAAGCACCTGACCTCCAGATACTTCATTCTCTTGAGCATGTCTGAACACAATTGATGCATTTGCTAACTCTCCCCCTCCCCCTCCCCTCCCTCCTCCCGCTAGCGAGATACAGGCAATCGGCAATCGGCAATCGGCAGTCGGCAATCTGCAAGTAGCCCGTATTAACCAAACAAAGCAGCATCGTCTTTATCTCAGTTTTACCTCATTCACTCTCACTCGCACTCACACATGCCGTCCTACCCCGGCCCCCTCGCTCTGCCCTGCACCTTTCCACACTTCCCGCTCACCCAGTCCAGCCTCTCATCAGCTTTACTTCGCTCGCTCCTTGGATCTTATCGACTCGTCGTTCTGATCTGCAAATATAACCACATCTACATTCATCGAGCCCACGTGACTCGAAGTGCCTGACTTGCCCACACCAGTGAGTCCCACAAAAGTGTTGACGTCATAGAGAGTAAACAGTGTCTCACGGTTCACGTTTTCAATCAGGGCCAGGTGAATGATGGAATCAGCTCTCCAATATGCAAAAGTAAAGTCCAAATGTCCCTTAATCTTGAACACCACAACGCCCTCGAGGCTTCCGCCAAATACCTAAAACTTCTTCCCCGGCTTCATAGGCCGCCTCCCTTGCTGCTGTGGCTGACTCCCGTATGCTCGCCTGCCCTCAACCTTCTTGTCCCTGCTCAAGCTCGCACCCAGACTGATGTCAATCCTTGGCGGGGTCGAGAAGCCGAAGCTCTTGGCTACCTTCACAAGATCGAGTTTGTGCACATCAAAGACTGAGCGCAGCGAGTGTGACGCGTATGCTTGCAGGTAAGATCGGTATCCATCTTTGGCTGACTTGTTCAGGTAGTAGTTCTTGGTTATCAGGGCCTCCAACTGACTTTGGATGTCTGCTTATTGTCAACGGGTGTTCTGCATGTGTCATTCGAATGAAAAGGGAGTTAGGAACGTACTCAAAATCTTGTTCGCAGGCAATTCAAATTCGACAAGCGGGACTCTTGCCTCCTTCAACAGCTTCAAGAAACCAATCTCGCTCGGCAGCAAGAACATCAAACTCCTGCCCTTACCCTGCGAGCCACGCGCGGTTCGACCAACGCGGTGGATGTAGTCGCGTGGGTCATCAGGAGGATCAAACTGGATTACCCAGTCCACCTCGGGAATATCAAGACCGCGCGCTGCGACATCGGTACAGATCAAAGTGCCAGATGTAGCATTGCAGAACTCAAAGAAACGGTTTGTGCGGGCTTGTTGCTTGAGTTTGCCGTGAAGTTCGAGCACGGGCAGGTCGATGTAGTTGAGCAACTCGGCGTAGAACTTGACAGAATTGCATGAAGAGAAGAAGACAATGACCTTCTTCTTCTGATGTTTCTTCAGAAAGCTAAAGAGCAGTCTGAAGCGTGTGTCGGAATCGCAGATCACGTAGCCTTGCTCCAGGCCTTCTACTGTAGAATGTTCCTTGCGGTAGTCCACATTGATGTATAGTGGCCCGGGCTTCAGTGAGATGCGTGCAAGATCCTCGACCTTTGTGGTTTGTGTTGCAGAGAAGAGCATTGTCTGCCGGTCGGTAGGGAGGATCTTGATGATGCTGCGCATTTCGTCTTCAAATCCCACTTCCAGAATGCGATCTGCCTCGTCGATGATCAAGCTCTTCAAATTCTTGAATACGAAGCCCGGAGTGTTGTGCAAATGATCCAGAAGACGTCCGGGAGTGGCGATCAGCAGGTTCACGCCCTTGACGAGCTTCTCTGCTTCTGCCCTCCTGTTCGCGCCTCCAATGACAATGCCAAAAGTCTGTGAGTGCTTTTCCATGAGCTCGCGTGCAACGCCAAAGATCTGTAGTGCGAGTTCACGAGTGGGTGAGACAACAATGACACCAGTGCCATTGCGTGGCTTGAAGCGCATGGCTGAGAGCATTTCGATCGCGGGGATAAGGAAGGCGAGCGTCTTTCCGCTACCGGTTTTCGCAGCTCCGAGAACATCCTTGCCGCTACCACATGTTAGCAGAATTCGAGTAATTAAACTATGAAGCTCTCACCTCAGAAGCGGTGGGATCGTCTTCTGTTGAATCTCGGTCATAGTCTCAAACCCCATAGACTTGATAGCCTCCATTGTACGATCCGAGAGCTTGAGTTCAGAGAACAACTTGGGATCATCAACAGTCGGCATCGAAGTGCCCAAAGGTAGGTCATTGGGATTTGCGCTTTCCTCTTGTTCGTCGCCAGACTCCTCAGCCTCTTTGTTCTTGCTCTTCTTTGCGTGTTTTGCAACCTGCTTCAGTTCCTCGTTTAGCTGCGCCTCATCTTCCTGGGCCTCAGCTTCCTGCTCCTCCTCTTCATCGGAAGCCTCTGCGACAACATCTTCAACCTCGGGCTCGGGCGTGTGGTCCTTCTTCGCCTTTTTGCGGGGCTTGTCAGCCTTCTCTACGCCATTGCTGTGTCTTTTAGTTGCAGCGGTTTCGTCGGTCTTTTTGCTGCTGTGCTTGCGTTTGCGCTTCTTCGCTTCGATTTCTTGGGCGCCCATCCTGGATATTCTTGTCGCAAATGCAAAATGCAGACTGTCGCGAAACTCGAACTTTTCGAGCGACTAAGAAAAAAGTTGTGGAGACGGCAAAAACAACCCTGAATCGCCGACGCGCCTTGCCCAACGGAGATAGCAAGATGTTGGCCAATTAGATCTTGCTAGGAAATTTAGCATCCATCGCTCTTTTCGGGTCGACGTCAAAATTGTTGGTCGAGCTACCTCGCATTGCACTTTCAGTCCTACACAAATGACTCCCATATATAATGTGTATTCTAATACATGCGTTTGACACGAGTAGGACTCGCCATAAGAACATCGGCTCTTATGCATCTAAACGCCCCGAATGTATTTCTCCTGTACTTGCATAGATCCACTCTCTCGAAAACCAGCATATCCTACCAGATGGGCGAAGCTCATCTCGTCTTGTACAATCATGGACTTTCAGCAGACGTCAAAATCCAATTTAATGCAACCCTATCCTATCCAACTGCGAATCTAATTTTTTGCACACAGTGGTATACTCAAAGCAATGACACGACCACCATCACCACAAAGCTGTCCTCATCATTCTTAAGATATCCTGACACGTGAAAGGTACAGGGATAGGTCGCCCACCAGTGCTGCTCTGGCACAAGATTCATTAACGAACAAGTTCACTAGTTGCATCTTCTCTGTTCATAACATGGAAAAGCTTACACTGTTCTAACTACATCACAACCGGATAGTGACTTCTCGCACGAATCTTCGGGCCCCATCTATAAAAAATCCAGGGAATAGGTAACATGAACACTGACAGAAAACCTAAAAGCGATGTAGCCCATGCTATCCCGAGAGCCGAGTACACTATTTTGACAGTCAGTTGAATGCAATCACACGATGTTCGGCCAACATCCACCTCTCTTGGCCAAGACTTGGGGGCACTTACTCTGTACTGTAAACAATGGGAAAACAGCTCCAAGGACGTACCTGAAGATGCCATTTGCCGCTATAGCTGACGCACCGTTAAGCGGCCCGTACACGTCTGTCATGTACAGTCCGGCACTAGTCTGCAAGAAGTGTTAAACATGTCCCCTTTTCATCTTCAGGCACAGTAGGTGGCACTTACGAACAAACACAGATTTCCCCAAGCAAACGGCACGCTTCCTACTACCACGACTGCCCAATGCGCACCTTTATCTGCACTCCACCCAACCCAGAACAAGCCTGCGAGAATGCCGCCACTTCCCATCATTGCATTATACAGCCGGTGCTCGGGGGCAGCCTGGATCTTGCCTTGAGCTAATGCAGCGCGGTGTTGAGCCTGGTACATGAAGTGATCAATCAGTACCCCGGTAAGCCCACCCAGGAGGACGCCGAGACCAATGGCGAGGAAAACAAGTCCAGATTGGTAGATGCTGAAGGAGTACGGTGGACGCATAAAGATATAGGGGAACGCGGCAAAAAAAAGGAAAAGCACACCGAAGGCGAAGGCTGTGTATAAGGACAGGAAAAAGACAACAGGCTGAAGTGAGTCAGCCATCATTCGTGCGCGCAAGATTAGGCACAGTACCTCTGTAACCAGCATATGCATTGGCCTGAAGAGGTTCGTGATGATCGAACGTTTCATGGCTGCCGCTCCAACGCCGCCACTGGTATTAGCGTTGAGACCAAGCTTCTTCCCTCGTTGTGCTAAGATGATAGGTTTGTAAGTCTCCTTCATAGGAAGAGAAACAATGTATATAACCAATGTAATGAAGATCATACACCACTGCGTCCAGCGCCATCCCTTGTACTGAGCGGCAAAGCCGCCTACAACAGGTCTGGGGAAAGTTAGTGCACGATCCATGTATTTTGATTTCAGCTTACCCCAACGAAGGTCCTGCGAATGGTGCCATCAAGAAAACTGCGGTGATCTTGGCTCGTTGGTGCGGTGGGAAAATATCTGCGTTACTGCCTGCTCCTACTGCAAGAGCAGGACTTCCTGTGAGACCAGCAAAGAACCGGCACACGATGAGGCTAGCAAAGCTCTTGCTGAAGCCTGAACCGAGTGTGAATAGCATGAATATTGGAGAAGAAACGAGATAAACAATCTTTCTGCCATACTTCTCACTCAGAGGTGCTGACATGATGGGTCCAAAACCGAGACCAAGCGTGTATACCGTAATGCCCACTAGTGCTGCAGTACGTGAGACACCGAAGTCGGCCATGATGTCCGCGAGAGCAGGCGTATATACCGACGTACCGAAGGTACTGTATATATCAGCGAGATGATGCAGTTATAGAGGCCCAATACTCACACGGCAAAGCCAAAAAAGCCTGGGGTTGTTGCATGGTAGATCCGCAACCATAGTGGCCAGTTATGTGGATTTTCTGGATCATTTGGTCCGTCCCAGTCTGGGGGTGCAGATAATGAGGCAGGAACTGCAGCGCGTTTCTCGGTGTCCGCCATGTCTGTAGATAACGAGTCGGCTTTATCGATGACTTCCAGGGCCATCATTTCCTGCATTCCGGTACCTAATTTTGACTTCTATTTATTAGGACTTCTCATGCTTTTCTTGTATAGAATGTGCGATCTTTTAAGGGCTCGTACATAGAAACTGCTCAGAAAGAGACTGGCGATCCAAGAAGCGACCTTTCAGAGCAAATGTGGTTTTCGTAAAAATAGTGTTTATCGAAACGGCGCATTGCAATTGTAGGTACACACTAACTTCCCAACCCAGCTTTTCTATCTTTTGCAGGTTCGGTTGTAACACATGGGGTCATCGTGTACGACTGCAGAAGGGGAGGTGCTGTTCATTGATCAGTAACGTAATATTGTATTTGATCAGTCATCGAGTTTTCTTTCTCAGTGCCTTGTGTGTAGCCTCGGTTGATGTGTGTTCATTCAAGAGGCGTGATCCGAGGTACGAGCGGGTGAATAGTAATCAACGCCGTGCACCACAGTACACCATGTCCCAGTCCCCCATAAGCGATAAATGATGAAAAAGTTGTTACTGAATAATTGTGAGTGTTTCAGGAGGCATGGCTTGATGCAGCCATATAGTCAGATTGGTGTGGTCTCGAACGGTGAGACACGTGTATCGAGGAACGCACTTGGTGAAGTTGCAATGAATTCACCGAATCAGTGCAACAGGCGGCTACGTGTGCAGTAGTCTTCATGCCTTGAGTTTGCGATCATAACGATATCGTATGTCCTTTTCGCTAATTTGATGTGCATCAACTCGCACGATTTTCATCGATCACCACCCCTAGAAACATCACCGCCTTACTAGATGAGTTAATCATCTCGTCTTATATAGTCTTAGACTCCCATAGACGTTAAATGAAATCAACCCAAATCAAATCAAATCAACTCGCACGATTTTTCACAAAGTTGGCGTTTGCTAGTACGCCGTCCGCTTCTAATACAGCTAATAAAAGTTACTATTGCGCCTTGTAGAGAAAATTTTTGTCTCCTTCATAGCTAGCGACGACCCAAATAGCCATCTGTCATGTAGTCGCAGTTGGAGTTGAAGCTCTAAAATCAGAACCAAGTTTTGGGGCACTCGAACCAGATTATTTTCACTATTCTGCTGCTTTCAGACACAGAAATACACTTGCAATGCTAGTATGTCGAAATACTGACAGATCGCCCCTCGAAGTGTTTCTACGGCAAAAAATCCGATCTGTCACGACAAGCCCTAGCTGACTCTCAAGAGATGCATGGGTTGCTTGTATTCAGCCATTGGTGTGCTACAGATCTCCAAGGCTAATCATCGAATGGAAAACCACAGCAAAGCTCGAGGTCGAGTCATTCGAGAATATTGAGTATTCATCAGAAGAAAGCTTTCAGGTAAATTCAACGTTAAGAACACTTCTCTCAAAAGCATTGACGCGAAGGCAGTGTTACATTCGGAGAAGCAACCCACTGATCAAGGTCAACTTTGCTAGGCAAATTCACAATACATTTACGAATAACAACTGCTATGTGGAAGTATTCAGGCTTGAAATATCTGTTGCATCCCTCATCGATTCTTCTAATCAAGCCGAAATGCTATCATAGGCTAACGCTTCTCAAAACTGGGTTGAGTTTCACTCAAGTCGATTGACACATCTGAGTCAATTGTCCACACTATCTGTCAGTGCCCAGGTATCTCCCTTAGCCCTATATAGATAAGGATGGATCTGACTCTAGGCTAGATTCGCTCTAGTCGCTCTGGATGTATGGTAGCGATTCACTCACACAAAACCAGAGCTTAGAATAGGAACAATAGAACAATGCTTTCCTATATCATTCCCATTCACACTATCTATTTAGGTGTCGAGGAGATATCTATACCAATCAACACTGAAACAGAGTGTTGTGCTGATTTTTGTCTTAACATCCAGTGTTGGTACAACTGCAAATCATACTATGATAACAGTACGATAAGACGTGTCACTTCTTGGCCGGATTGGGTATCGCGCAGATAGAGCATGAGATAACGCTGCGGTGCAGAAAGATACGGCCACGTCCAACATTGGAAGGACGAACCCGAGAATGTGAAGCTACAACTGGCAAGCTAGTAGAGGACTTCAACGTCGCTGCTAGCCCTTGCTACGTAGGAGGTTCGTGGTATAATGCAGTATACTCTCTTCACACAATACACCCTTTCACCTTCATTCACTCTGTGCCATTGCGTAACCGTAGACCAGCGCTCCGCGACATATATGGGCAGCCGATTAGCAGCGTCCTAATTACCTTCCCATTTCACGGGCGGGTATACCGACATTAAGAAACTACATTTCGGCACTTGGTCGGCTATGTTGGATTTTTGTATTGCCATCCGGATTGGGGCCCATACTAGACGGGTCGAATAAATTCAGCCAAGCAGTCACAGGGTTTTTAAATTTTTGGGTAATATAAAAGCTTTGCATCTGATGGAAAAATAATACATTTGGTCCGGAATTCCCTTCGAAACTTCTTCACTACCTGCTAATAGCAGCCTCTGTGCACACTATTAAAAAAAGGAGATATAATGATATTGGTGTCAAAGCATGCCATGAGCATTCCGCCGCGTTACCCAAGCTGTGAATAAGGCAAAACTTAAGCTTGCTGTGGGTAGACACACATTAGTTACGGTTCCCTATCTCATGATCGCGGGTGTACAAACCCACAATGCGAGCACTTGTTGGGACAAGGGTATCGAATGTACCTAGAGTTGATGTCCGATGTCTCTTGGGCGTGCAATCCCCTGTGCGGGGATCTATACGACCACGCACCGGGCAACGCAGCCTTTCAACATTCGTATAAGTAGAGGGAAAATCGGAGGTATATAGAACATAGCAACAATGAAGAACAATCTCGTTTAGTCATTATCACCCGTACGATCTTACAGAGCCCTTCCAACACTTGCCGTATTATTTGTATCTAATCCAGTAACTGCAAATACCTTGGCTTATTTACACGCCCCCTTGTATGTATGGGCTCCAAAATGAATATGTATAAATGAAATACTTCTTTAGCCTTTGTTAATAAGCAAACGCAAAAGATAAAAAGATACAATTAAATGGCGACCATGTCGAGAGCATCAAAGCTGACACCTCCACTTAAATATCCGGTCGCAGTTTTGCCTGTGATGATGCTGATCTTCAACACCTGGTACTCCCTCGCGCTCTTGACCCAAGCGCTAGCTGGCACAGTGTATTCGTATACTTGGTTGTTGCCACGGTAGGTGCCAACAGTCAGACTCCTTGTATCACCTTGGCTCTTTTGCGTCTGCAACGGGGCGGCCCAACTGTTGACGTTGATAGCTGGTCGGCCACCTGCCAATCCTTCAGTCACGCCGATTCGGATCTTGAAACTTTTAGTGAGCTGGGCGTCATTAAGACGAAAGTACACGAGATAGCCACTGTTGATATCCTTCCACATGTATCCGGGGAATTGGTTGGCCTTGCTGGTGCCAATGATGAAATTTGAGGGCTTCCAGCTAGAGAGACGGGGGTCTGAGGGGTGCATGTAGGTAGGCTTCATCGGTGTATCTTCGAAGTTGAGAAAACCCTTCGGTGAGCCGTCCCATTCGCCTATACGCCAAATAACAGCAGTGTCTTGTGGGTCGGTGCAGGTGATGGTGTTTTTGATTGTAGTGGATCCCGCATTGATGGTTACAGTACTTGTGTGAACTTCGAGTTCCTGAACGTGTTAGCAACGTTTTTCTAGAATGCATCATTATTTCGACATACATTCTTGTACACTGTCAAATCGTAGGTACCAGGCAGCGCCTTTTCGATCTTCCACGCACCGTTTTTACCAGCTATTGTCCAGTATTGGGCACTGCCACTTTTGAGACCGACAACGTACTGTTGCCCATTTTTCAAGTTTGAGAGTCCGACGCCAGCTACTGCCCCACGCTTACTGGCAGGGACCCATCCGTCAATACCAAGATTATCGAGCCAGCTCCAGTCAGCCTTGCGGGCAAAGAGGTTGGCGTTGGGTGCGGCACCACCATCGGTGAAATGCAAAACACTTGGGCCTTGCAGACCAAATCGCATGACATCAGTGTGCCCTATGGGTTAATAAGTACCTTTTAGTAGAAAGACATCATTACTGAAAATACGTACCCATATTGTAGTGATAAATATCATACAGGTCGGGCCCACCCACTCCACCGCGTCTGACCAAGCTTCTGAAGAACGGACCACCGGAAGCTTTCTCGTGGTTTGACCTGATCATAAACATTCCTACGTCCTTGTTTTTATACCCAACATAGTCATAGTCTATGGTACGTCCATACTTGTAACCGGAGTAATGTTTGCTATATGTGTGAGAGTTGGATGAGATTGCATTTACGTCACCAGCCTCGATGACCTTGACGCCAGTAGGGATCCAATCATTGTCAGAGTTTAGGTTGTTGGCAAAAATGTTGGGTGGAATGCGTAGGATGTAGCGGGAAACAGTAACGCTGGCGTCGGCTTTGTTCATGAAGATGTAGACGTTCGGATTGCCATAGCGGAAGACAAGATCGTGTTTAAGAGTGCCAAATTTGATGTTTACTTTGATAGCATTCGGGTTCGAGAACTGCTTGATGGTAACAGTGGATGCTCCTAACCCAGATTCAACATGCGAGTTTTTGCCTCCTTGGCCGTTGTATTCGATACCGCGGTATTTAATCGATGTCATGTCGCCATTGATCTTGCTCACCTTAACGACAAGATTGGCATTAGTATCAATAACATAATTAGTGCCATCGTCGGTATACCCCCAGCCTGCTAGAGCTACACCCGGAGCAAGTAGGAGAGTGATGAGGGTGTCAAAGACCCTCATAATAAAGAATGTAATAGAAGATTTAACTGAAAGGAAAGAACGAGCGAACAAGGCTTAGATCGATATCTAGTAGCCCTGGAGAGAAGAAGGAAACATTCAGCTTAGAAGGAACACTCTTATGTTATGTCAAACCGTCCATCCTCACGATCCATTTCTTCGAATGATGAATGCTGGTCTGATACTATTGCGCAAAGCTATGGCTTCCAAAGATGGCATCTGTCTTACCTGAACAGATTCTGCTCCGGTGTGAAGGGTTGACGACCCATCAAATTTGCCCATACGGTAGGGATATGTGTCGCGAAACAGGCGAAAAATGTCTGCCCTTTCATTTAGATGTCCAAATTTGATGAGCGGATTACTCCGCGGGAGTTGTGTGATTGGTCAACTGACTCATGATGCTTCACAACGGGTATGTGGAGATCAAAAAGGGTCTGCAGGGATCGGATTCCTTCAATCCATCTTTAATCCATCACCGGTAAATATATCGTCTTTTGAATATGTCCCACTTTGATCAGGTCTTTTTGCAAATCTGATCTTTCATAATCTAAACTTAGTCACTGGTGAGGTGTCGAGTTCCTGGAAACCATTGTTTTGGAAACAAACTGAGACTAATCGCAGGGTTTTTTTTCGCATCCGATTATGTATAGAATTTATCTCGACTTACAGCGTAACATACAACTATTCAAAAGCACTGTACAGCATACGAGATTTACTAGCTCTTATCCACCAATCGAACAAGCTGTAATACGTTATCGAGTTTTAGCAGTAACCGATGATTGAGTGCAGCGGATAGGCCCCCGACGGTGTCTCTTCCTTTGGTTTTCAGGAGGAATTCACAACTAAATGCCCTGTACCTCAAGATCAACGTTCAAAGGTTGTGACTTCAGAGTCTTTTCTGCAACTTATGTGATGAGAGGCCTTTCTGATGGAATGTATCACCTGACATATCTTGTCTATCGTGCTGCCCAATATTGCAATCTACTGCCTGCTTTAGGTAATACTTCCAGCACATCCACTCTATGGATACTGTAAATATTCAGATAATTCTGCAGCCATTAACAGACAATCAACACACACTTTTCTCGTCAATCGTCACCTTATTGCGCTTGAGCATCTGATCTGACACAACTATACCAAATGCGGTTCCAAAGAGGACGCAGCATACATTAAGTACTACCTTATAAAAAAGTTCAGAGATCTCCTTGCTGATGTTGCTAGCTAAGATCGAAAAATGAATGACATCGCAGTTGTGCTTGGCAAACAAAGCATTTAGGAGCTGGTACCAATATATTATCGGGTGGCCATACCCACTCACTGTATGTGTAGAATTGGTACCACTTACTATGGTGTATCTATAAAAGAGATTCTTAGCTATGGGCAAGTCATGAAGACTATCTATCGGTTGCAATAATCGGGGATTTGCTTGGCGCGGATTTCGAAAGTCGCGCAACACCCTCGCCAAAAACGCCTAACTGGTGAATCTGCCTATACAACGCGACTACCACCGCAACTTAATATGTTAACGCATAATAATTTGCAAGGCCCTTTTATATCATATTGTCGGAATACTGATATATCACAACCATGGTGACATGGGACTAGCACCATTCAGGACTAGCTCTGGCACCCCGCGGTACATATTCCATCCTCGATGGACAGTAGATAGAAGACAAGAAGAGACCACCTACACATGTACTGACGATTGATATATCCATGAGCACGTGCGTTAAAGCCCTGCCAACACATATTAACCTTCTATTCATTATTTTTTAGGTAAATCATAAACGCGAAATGGGTAGCAATAAGCAGGGTCGACTACACGACGCCGACGCGCCCCCAGCGAAATCTACACATTCTGCTACAAAACTAAGTCCACGAACACCAGAAGCTGTTACATCGAAGAGAAGAACGAGAACGGTAAAAGCAGCATCAAAAGCGGCAGTGGCCGCAAAGGTTGAAGCGCAGAAAGTAGCAAGAGTTGAGGCGACTAGACAACGACGAGCCGCAGTTAAGACGCAGAAGGATATTTCAGAGGCAAAGGCTAACGATACTACAAAAAAAACAAGAACCGGAGAAGCGGGGGCGATCAAAAGTTGAGACAGCAAGACAACGGCGAGTAGCAGTGAAAAAAGACGCGACGGTATCGAAGAGCAACGCCGCAGAAGCAAGAGGTGCTACATGGCGCAGTGCATTTGAGGGAGCAAAACGCACTCTTATCATCATTAACTCTGCTTCTCTTGAATCAAATCAAGAGCCAGAGGACAGAGTTGAGCCTGCTTCTCCGCAGCTGATTTCTGTCCATCACAAAGCTACCGATACAGCTCGTTGCTTTCCTTCGTCACTGTCAATTCCTCCTCTATCATCCTCACCAGTAAAATGTTTGGAACATAGTGTGAAAATACAGTATGTTCTGTACTTTTACAGCATGCGGAAGGCCAACGAGGATGCTCCGATAACCTCAAGATCTTCTACTACGTTCTCTCATGTTGAGGATGCTGTTGAGGATGCTATTGAGAGGTTATTGCCTCTCCGCTATCTAAAATTGACGGTCGATCATTTGAATATGTTGGCCAACCATACTTCTCATTGAATATAGATTCATCCAGGAACATCGGGTCATCAGCAGCAAACCGCTGTATACTACGGCGGTAAGACTCTCGAAAGTCGTTCCGATTAATACAGGAAGTTAGGAATGTCTTTGCAGTTCAGCCTTACTTTGCCAGTTACCAACACACTGTTACTCTTGAAAAATGCAGGCCTCTTACCATGAACAGCCAGAACACAATCTCATCTGGTACAGCCAGCCACTTCGAACGAATTTCTCAAACAGTGCATCTCCATGCCCAGGAATAATCTTGGAGGAAATCCCAAGTACGCCTGTAGGGTGCCTTTGGAGAGAACCGTAGTCGAGTAAGTTATCCTGAACTTTGCGGACGGCATGTACAGAGCAGACTTCAAAGTCGGCACTAGTAAGGTAGCTTTATCCAAGCCTAATATATTGAAATGTATTAATCCGGCTTTGATCAGATGGAAAACGTGTAGTTTTGGAAGGTGGGAGTCGTGGAGTGGCAGGTTTGGCGTGCCGGCTAAGGCCGTGAGCACGATACATAGAAGCCCACAACACAAAGAAAGCTGGGATAAAAGTGTGTCGCAGGCCAAGGGCTGCCAGATCCGAACCTTGTTAGCTAGCTTGCCATGTGACGGCATGGATAAGAGTTCAGCTGAGGTGCTAGATACAATACATTTTTTTCCTCATCTTCTTCACGTTCGTGATACTCTCATCCAGCCGTGCGATAAAGTGTTATATGGTATTGAAAGATTTTGCAATTTCTTATGCGTTAATACATTAAGTTGCCGTTGTGGTCGCGTTGCATAGGCAGATTCACAAGTTAGGCGTTTTTTGGTGAGGAACCGCACGACTCACGAATTTGAAAGTGCCAAGTAAATCCCCGATTATGGCAACCGATAGATGTACGCTTCGGGTTTCCGCCGAAACGCACATCGGCATAAAATCGCCTGAGTCCCTAATGGATGTACTGATACCGCATTTTGCCCAGTGCAGCACAGCAATTTGGTCCATGAGCCCGTAATCGTGCGGCTCCTTCATGTCTCAGATGAAGATTAGGATGAGTGGACAGATCTGTGTGATCAATGCATTGATTGACAAGCGCAACAATGAAGCCGCGAAAAGCCACCACCCTGCTTTCATGCAGATGGTTGGAAGATTACATCTATCGAATGCAAATGCCGGTTCAGTTTCTTGAAAACACACGGGAAGAACTATCATAGAACATCGCGAATCCCTCAAACTATGATTTTGAGTGAAAGTGAGCTTTTTGATTGTTGAAGGAGGTTTGTGAGTATATCCGGACAAGGAAGAGGGTGTAGGTATCACCGAGTATCGTACCGACATCGCGGCACGATACGAGGCGGAACTGCACGGATAGGATTGCAGGTTATACGGACCGATCCATCTATATCCCGCAATGCATAAGTAGATAACCACAGCCAACATCAATAGAACGAACCTCAAGAACTGATTAACCTACACCGGTATACTAGCTAGCACAACCAGACGTTGATGCTAACCCGTACCACGTAGGAGCAGCGCCAGAGAACCATTATCATTCTTTCTGGATACACAATTTTGATCGTGATCCTTGCATAAGTCGATACACGGTTGTGACCGTGATCGCTGCCCTCTCTTCCTTCCCACCCTCCTCTATCAAGGTGCAGGTCACATTACCTCCCGGACCTATCCAAGTAGGACCCGAGACGGTATACCGACAAGGTTTGTCCTGAGAAAAACTAAGGGAAATTGTGTGCTTGTCTGAAGCCCGCAATGATATATAGAGCTTATGGAGTAACTTGCCATAACCAACTGGACCACACTCATCACGCTTCACGCTTCACTCCACGTCTTGCAGTTGCACTTGAAAGAAAAGAGAACCTAAATTCGTATTCGTATTATTTACATTGACTACTGCTGCTTGAATGGGGGAGATGATGAAGACTGCTGGTCTTAAGGGTATATGGGTTGTTTCCGAAACACCTTGTGCATGTGGCCATAGCGTGCAAGGTTGGGGCTTATAAAACTACTAAAAACTTGTACATATGCTCGCCAAGCCTTCCCCACTTTTAGCGTCCTCACGAAAAGACATGAAGGAATTCTTGTAAGATGATTTTCCAAATAGATTCGCCTTCGATACTTATCCCTCATGTTGTTTTATTAGGACGTGCAGCGCCCTAACTGTTGATACGCAAGAAGTGCAGGTAGCGTGGCTCACAAAGTTCTCTGCCACCAAGTGCACAAGGTGTTTAGGAAACAGTCATAACTGAGCGTTCAGTGTACAACCCTAGCTAGCCCTTTCGTCTTTCATGAACTTATTGGGAAACTGTTTTTCTATAACGCACCGTCCATGTAACATACCGAACACGATCGGGATTATCCTTCTTTCGACTCTTTTCATTTTAAATCTCCTTTCTGACCTCTCTAAAATGCTATTTATACGCTGCAGCATTGTGGGCAGGCGCGGAGCCGGGTGCAATCTCTATACGAAGAATTCTCAGAGGTCTGTGCGCGGGATCAGGACGTTCGGTCAAGGGAACATGGCAATCAGCGAAAGGAGGGCAGCTCTCAAATCCCATCTTACGTAACTCGCAAAAGGCAGCCAGCGAGGCCTTACAAAAAACAAACTGGAGATCAGAGTTGTCAACAACCAAAACAAACAAAATTTTCGGCTCTGGTTTTGTTTGTTTGACGATTTCTTGGTGCTGTAGTTTGTTTGTTTGATTTGAAG